>JADDOH010003941.1:0-139060 GCA_016648135.1 Agrypnia vestita | reverse complement strand
TTCGGGTTTAGTAGTTACTAACACACTGTAAAACGTCCAGAGTACTGGAAAATCCTCAATTATGTGTAATTCCTTCAGTTTCTACGATCTCAGTGACATTATGTACATATAATAATGATGGTTACCGTTTATTATTATTTAGATATATCTATAAAAATAAAAACATTCTATAATAAAAGGATGTGGAATCTTACTTTAAATATCGCAAATTATCTAAAATATTTTCAGACAGTACTGGTGGTTAAATTTTGATGGTTTTTTTTTTAAGAATTTTTATGTGTTAAAATCATAATCCACAATTAATTACCGAAAAACCTTTAAATAAATCTATCTTTGTAGTCGTTTCAAGTGTAGGAAATATTGATCCACCCTGCCCGTTGTTAGAACAAATTATACACATTAATGACAACAAAAACAATGAGCGATAGAAATAATGAGAACTTTCAATTCGTCGCTATTTGACACATTGTCACGTGTTTGGTTTAAATTGTTCGGAATAGCAGGTACATACTTATTTTAAATAATATATTAACAAATTATAGTGTTTATAGATACACCTACATAAATCTTAAAATATCGTGAATTTGTACCCGCCAGATAATTTAGAAACAGTTAATAATGTTAAATTCAAATCGGCTGTACTTTTATGATTTTATTTTTAGCTCTATATTTTTTCACGTGATTTAATATGAACATTTTGTATTATTCTGCTAGAATTATTTTTTGTACTGTATTTTATATGGTTTTTTGCTTTGTTGTCATTTGACACCTAAAATATTGAATTATCTGTATATAATGTCTTTGAAAAACAATAGCAATATTATATTTGCATGGTTTTTATTTGTCTAAAATGATCGGATGTTCCACTTATTCTAATTACAAGGAAAATTTACATTTTACTTCGATTTAATGTATTAGTATCTATTTAAATTTACGTACAATAATGCTACAATGGTTTATAAACACACCTGATAGATAAAACATAGGATACATTAAAATTGTCCTGTTTTTGAATTTATCAGTTTGGCACTTATCATTTTACTATGTTTTGATATTTCATTATAAACTAGCTACAACCTGTCAAAAATGAGAGATTTTTTTATGCTTGACTTTAAATTTTACAGTAAGTAATTCATTATTAGTTATATATTCATTAGTCAAAACAAAAAAAGTGTATTGAGAAATTAATCTGAAATGAAAACTTTTATGTGTGTTACCTATTTGAAATCATATGTAGGTAATAATTTTGAAAAAAATATAATGGAATGAGATCAGCTATTAAATTCTAGTTACGGTTATGGATGGACATTCCAAAAACTTTTTATTGGGGATGGGGATTCTGACCATCTATGTGAAAACTGATTCATATTTTCAAAAATAGTATCACATTAAATACTAAGTTTACAATATTACTTATTTATTTACATGGAAGACCAACAGCACAACAAAGAAGCATAGAAAACATTGATATAATATAGATGGCCAATTACAGGTCTCCACATTTAGAAATATGTTAGTAATTATAAATATTTATGTATTAAACTAAGGCATGTTAAAAATTATATAACAAGAAAGAATAAAAAATTTAAACAAAAGAAAAAGAAACTTAATTATTAGCAGAAAAACATAGGCATGTTAAAAAATAATACAAAAAGAATGAACAAGAGGAAAAAAAACTTAATTATTAAGTAGGAAAAAAATACTGCACTCAAAATTTTTCTTAAAACTCAGGCATGTTAAGAATTACATAAAAAGAAAGAATTATATACTTAGAATTTAATGTGTTAATATTTTTAAACATTTTGAATCGGCTTTTTAAATACATGGTCCTTTTTTAATAGACATAATATATACAATACCTATTATATAATAATATTATAAAACCATGTATATAATATTATTAAAATGTCGGATATTTTTTAAAATGCAGTAGTATCGTATTTATTATATCATGAATAATTTTTTCATGTATCGGTTCGTTAAAACTAATTTTTGTGATTAATTTTCCGTGAAATAAAAGATGTTTTAGTAAAGGTATAACTAAGATTATTATTGTTATTAAGATAAATTTTTAGCAATTTTTAAATTATTAATGTAATCCTTAATATTTTCTCTTGGTGAATGAGACCTATTTTTGGTAGGTTTTTGTTATACACACCGCTTGTATGAAAAATTACACGAGTTACCATTAGTCATGTGATGCGTTGGGTTCAGGAATATTTTAATAATTAAATTTTATCACTATTATGTCATATGAAACTCCTTTGAAATATAATTTTACGGTAACTAAATTTCAAGAGAATTCATTAAATAAATCACACGTACCGCGAGGTTGACAAACGAATGTGGTGTCTTTGTAGTCTTCCTACACGCTAACTCACATTAAAACTAACTTTGGTCAATATTTGTTCAGTGGAATTTATCCTCACTTACTTCATTATTCTACTAATAGAATAGTAAAATTAAGTTGAATCATAATATTAAAAAAATAGGTAAGTGCTTAAAATTATAGAATAATTGAAAAAAAATGTTATTTAAGTACCTACCTAAAATTAAAACTACTTGCTGAAAAACAAATAATGAATACATAAGTACAAGATCAGTGTAAGAATGGTGCAAATGGTTTACAAAACATTACGAACTTTGTTTATTACATATGTCAGAACCAAATTATATATTTACTCAGCTCTATATGGGAATACTAATGACCACCATTTACCATAAAATATTTTTGTATAAAAAATGCACATTTAAACAGGATCGTTATGCATGTTACGTACCAACAAAGAGCAATTAGGTTTATTCACATGCGTAACAAAATGCAATAAATTGTGAATGGTCCATTATTGGCATCTATTTCATTGAACATAAAGCATGTAATTGAACGAAAGCGCACCAATAGAGATTTTAAAATTTTGAGATGGAATTGGATTGTTGTATTACAATTGAGGGTTGGGCAGAACCATTTATTTTTATGTGGAAGTGCCAAAATATACTCTGTGACACAGCCAGACATTACGATAATTCATGTAAATAAATGTTTTCTCAGTCGTAGTTTGTATTATGCAATGTTTTATGATCGTTGTTCATTTGTAAATTGCCACACTTAATCGTTTAAATTACCGAGCATTCCATAGGAACTGAAATATTTCTAACGAGATATTTAAATAAATATTACTCACTTTCATATTGGAAAATAGTAGAAATAATACAAATTTGAAATATGAGTACAATAATAACAGTACGCAATTGAATTACTAAATTAAAAATATTTTAGTTTTTCAAAAATCTTGATTCGATGTACAAATTGGATGTTTCACATAAAAAAAATACTAGAATTGATACTTTTAAGAAAAAATAAATTAAGATGTCAGAAATGTCTCTATCAATATCTATATTTGTAATATTTCAAACAAAACCAACAAGCTAGAACTATGAAAGAATTATGTAAGTGATTCGGAAGACCGATCGATATTCAAACAATTTTTTTTACAGCCTCTTTGACGTAATATTAGGTCCTTACATATGAAATTGGCGTTTTGCCGTACTGGCAAATTTGATCTCAAATATCTTTTCTTTGGTTAGGAATTCCAAATCCAAATTTATACAGCTATTTACTCATGTATTTTTGTTTTGAAAATTATAATTCATTTGTTTTTTCCTCAATTGTTTTTTTCTTTGCGTCACTCAGTTGACAAAATGAAAAACTTGAAATATCGCGTTATTTACGAGTACGAGTTCCACCGTGGCACCAGTGCTGCAGAAACGGCTCGAAGGATTAATGATGTGTATGGCGACGGTGCCGCAAAAGAAAACACAGTGCGTTTTTGGTTCCAACGTTTTCGTTCTGGAAATTTCGACCTGCAGAACAAGAACTGCCGGAGACCAAAGTTGATAATGAAGAATTGAAGGCTATTGTGGAAGCGGATCCATCGCAAACCACATCCGAGTTAGCTGCAGACTGCGGTGTTATTGATAAAACTGTTTTAATCCACTTGAAGCAAATTGGCAAGGTGAAAAAGCTTGAAAGGTGGGTACCTAACGAATTGAGTAAAGCAAATCAACAAACGCGCGTTAACTGCTGCGTTGCATTACTCAACCGGCACAAAAATGAAGGGATTTTAAATCGAATCATTACCTGTGATGAAAAGTGGATCCTGTACGATAATCGGAAGCGCTCATCGCAATGGCTGAACCCTGCCGAACCAGCCAAACCATGCCCCAAGCGGAAATTGACTCTAAAAAAGTTACTTGTGAGCGTTTGGTGGACTAGTGCTGGTGTCGTTCACTACAGCTTTCTTAAATCTGGCCAGACGATTACGGCAGATGTCTATTGTCAGCAACTGCAAACCATAATGGAAAAGCTAGTTGCTAAACAACCGAGGTTGGTTAATCGCTCTAGGCCACTGCTGCTTCATGATAACGCTAGACCACACACTGCACAAAAGACGGCTACCAACTTAGAGGAGCTTCAATTGGAATGTCTAAGACATCCACCGTACTCTCCGGACCTTGCCCCAACAGATTATCATTTTTTTTCGAAATTTGGATAACTTCTTGCAAAGGAAAAAATTCAACTCCGATGGGGCAGTCCAAACCGCCTTCAAAGATTTTATTGATTCCCGTCCGAATGGTTTTTTTAGTAAAGGGATCGATGAACTACCTATGAGATGGCAAAAGTGCATAGATAGCAATGGTACATACTTTTATTAAATAAATATATTATAATTAAAAAAAATCGGCTTTATGTTCCTCCCATACTAAACGCCAATTTCATATGTAAGGACTTAATATTTTGTGATGTACATATTTCGCTACAATAATTGGGCCTCATGATCGTATTGATGTGAAAAGTAGGTATAATTATGTCATTATTAATTATAAAATACAATATTTGAAATTTTAATCAATCACTACTATTTATTTCGTGAACATGTGGTTAGATAAACGAACTTAAAAATACATATCGTACTAAAAAATCATATTAAAGCTAATCACCGATAATTTTGAGAATTCTTTCAAGACCACGTTGCATTTCTAATATTTATGACTTTGTGTGTTAAAATTAATCATGTATTTCTAAATGTATCCATTTTCATTTTAAAATATTAGATAAATATTTTTTAAGATTTTTTTTATTGTTTGGGTAGATAAAATGTAGGAATATAATTATTTTGGTGTTTGGGGTTTTACAGGCGCCTTGAAGATTCGACTGCTAAAAGCATTTACGAAAAACACAACAGTGAAATATGTGAACATGAACAAGTGCGATTGACTGTCTCAAAACAAATTCTTCTTTAATAATTTCTATATCAAAGCTGTATAGATCTAAATAAAATAAAAATTAACTTAATAAAATTTCATAGCACTGAGTCAAAGATCTTTTGTACTTAGTAGGAGGCCAGTATTCAGTGATGCAACGAATACGAATATTCGTATTCGCCGAATATCATTACGAATATTAAAAACAAACTATTTATAACCGAATGCAACGCAAATTACGGTTTGGCTGTGCACTGTGTAACCAAACACGCCTGCGCATCTATTATCGGAGATTCCCTTAATTCTTATAATCACTCTTCTTATAATCCTCTTAATTCCGATAATTAGTTGAAGTAATGCTGGTCCCGTACAATGTATAATAATTTTATTAATATAAAAATAAGTTTTTAGTGTCATAAAGTTATTGACGTCATAATAAGTCAGTTCATTGAAATTGATTAGTCCCTTATAGAGATCTATTTGAATGACTAGAATTATTAAATTTCTGGTTCTTTTATATGTCTTCTTCTATTAAAAACTACGTTATGATGATATAATAAATCGTCTGTTGGATAAAACTGAGATAATTAATCTGAAGCTTAAGATATATTAATTGATTTATTATTAATTCATTAATGGCAGTTATTTTGCTTTTTATATCTCAATACCTACACAAAGCTTTGTACTACGCAGGCATCGTATTATGCTTTGTCACTACTTTAATTTGAAGAAGTTCAGTCCCTCTATTAATCATCACGTTATCAATTAATTAAAAATATATAATATACTAGCTGTTCGTACCCGGCGTTGCACGGGTTAAGGATTAAGTTGAAAATGAATTTGAAGGGGAAACAAAGGTTTGATTCGAACGGTATAGATTTGCATCGAAAAAATATCAGGGGGAGAAGAATAGATAAAAGGGGAGGGAGGAAATAAAGCAAATGTTACCTGCCGAGTCCTAAAGAATGAGTTTCCAAATTTTGAGTCCGACCGGTCAAACAGTACAGATTTGCATAGAAAATATATCAGCGGAGGGGTAGGGTTAAAAGAATAGGTAGGAAATGTCACATATGTTACCCGCCGAGTCTTTAAGAATAAGTTTCCAAATTTAAAGTCCGAAGGTCGAAAGGTATAGATTTGCATCGAAAGTATATCAGAAAGAGGAGAAGAGGTAAAGGAGGACAAGGGAAATGTAGCCTATGTTACCCGCCGAGTTCTAAAGAATAAGTTTCCAAATTTTGAGTCCGATCGGTCAAACGGTACAGATTTGCATCGAAAATAAGTCAGGGGAGGGGAAAGGGTATGAGAATAGGGGGAAAATATCACTTATGTTACTCGCCAAGTTTTTAAGAATATTTTTCCAAAATTCGAGTCCGATCGGTCAAACCGTACAGATTTTCATCGAAAATATGTCAGGGGGAGGGGAAGGGGTATGAGAATAGGGGGGAAATGTTACCTTTATTACCCGCCGGGTACCAAAGCATAAGTATGCAAAATTTCAATCGAATCGGAAAAACGGTGTGGATTTGTATAGAGAACAGACAGACAGACATTGAGTTTTATAGGTATAGAAGTCTACTTGAAAAATATTTAATTATTTGCATACAATTGTTTTCAACAATGTTTCCGATAACAGTCGTTTGTTTTACCAATTGATTCGAATAAGAATTGTATTATTTATTCAACTACGCGTGTATTAAAACTTCGAAGCAACGTTTTTGCATTGCAAGTTATCTATTATCTGACACCGGTCGTTTGTTTCAGATAAAACAACATTGAAATTAATGCCAATGAAACAAACGTTATCTTATTCTGAAAACGATCGCCCACGTGTTTGCAACCGGAGATCCCCAAGATAATACAAATTCATTAACCTTCGAATGCTTAGCACAGAGGAGTCTGTTAAAAATTAGGACACGTTTTACTTATACAAGTATCCACGATAAGTACTAATATAAAAGTTTCATGGGACTCGGAAGTTTGCGAACGCGGGTATTCATTATTAAATATCTTGACATTATCCATCTTGATCTTCCCCTCGGTGTCAATCCTGTAGGCTGTATATGAAGGCTTTATGCGTTTTATGGGACTCATGTGCTTTCGTTCTATGATGCGCATCGCATTGGCCTACATGCTTCCTCTTTACTCAATGTACATTTCATGGGAAATATACTGTTCCCGATATTCCTTTTTCTTTAACCTCCTCCATTCTACGAAATTGAGTTGTAAACCTTACTTCTTCTTCTTCCTCTATTAGTTAATTTGTAATCTATGTTGATAGGTGTTAGTCTTGGTCTTTGACGAGGACATTCAGCTTTCCCTCCATCTCTTTGGTGGTTTCCTGGCGGTCGGCGCCCCTTTAGAATCTCGCGCATCACAGCTCTGGAAGTTTTGTCTGGTCCTTTCTCTTGACATTATCCCTCTAGAAACGCCTTTTATGGCTGTTTCATTGCATAATGTCTTCTTTATCGTGAATTTCTGCATTGGGTATTCTGTTTCTGAGTCTTCTGTCTTACCTGCAATGAGTCTTAGAGTCTTCATATCAGTAGTCCTAAGAAGGTGTTTAGTTCTCACTTTGTCTGCTCTTACTTCGATACCATACCGTACCGATAGACGTAATTTATTATAAGTTTTATGGATGTGTTATATATTCTGACTTTGCTTTCCATTAGAATATGCTTATTGGTAAACCTTACGCAATACTTTATTTTCGAAGATTTACAACCTTCTGGCTCCGATTCTTAGAACCAAAAAATTAATTGAATAACATATTATATTACTAGAATTTTCAATCCATTGTATCTATCTGCAAAAACATAAACATTAGCAATATCGATAAAACCTGTAAACAGCACAAGCTTGGTGGAGCGGTATGCGATGCCGCAACGATCGGTATAAATTAACAAAATGCGTGTATTGCACCACTTTATTAATTATTATATTTTCGAAGGTCGTTTTAGTTGTTTGTGGACATTTATTTATATATTTTTACTGTCATTGAGTTCTGAATGACTGCAAAATCAGCACAATAATACGCTATGGACTGTCTGAATATTTTCCAATCCTTTAAAGGGTACGATACTCTTGAGTACTCTACATAAGCCTAACCTACTACTAAAAGTATATCAGCGGTATCGCTTTGATGCCTTTAACTTTGAGCGATATTGATTTTATTATTGTGACTAGCCGTACACTTGTGAAAAATCACGGGAAATAACAATAACACCATGCCTTGCCTGACCGCAAAACACATGCCGCGTACTGAATGAATGTCAAATTCTAATTATCTAAAATTTTAATTACTGCAATTTACGGACCTTACGACAGGCAGACAGACAACGAAATTATTATGCTTGAAATTTCATCTACCTCTTACTTTACTTTTATCTAATATAGTTGTTTCAATGCCGGTTTTCAAAACGAAGAAAATATTATTCTATAAACAAAGTATATAATACACTATTGTTGAATATACTAATATATGTAATTTATGGTTAAATAACTTCTAGAAAACTAAATAAACTGGTGGTTGTTTGGCTCGTGTTGTAGAATGGAGGGACGTTTGTTTTCGCAAAGTTTCTCGAATTCAAAATTAGAAGCAATTTAATTAAGTCAATATTTTGGAAAAACTCCTTTTGAATAAATAACAAATATTATTATTGAATTCAGTTTTATAAAATTATTTTTTTATTAAACCATGAAAATCATATATATTATGATTGTGCTAAATACGTATTGAGTAATGTGTTTTTGTGTTAACGCGAATAGCTAATATTTATGTATATTATGTGTAGGTTTACTGAATACTTTTCATGATTTCAGTGTGGGAGTTGGTTAAATCGTCCAACTGAATATTATAGCCTACTGGAACGATAAAAATCTCAGGCAAACATATTTTTTAAATTTTTTTTTTTATATGTTGATTAAAATAAAGTTTTCAGTTTATTATTAGCTTTGTAAATGTAAAAAGTTTAGTTTATATAATATAAAATAGTATATTTATAAACTAATCATAAATATAAAATTTTATAAACCAAAAGTAATTGTTTTGATCATATCATCAAAACGATTATCATCCAGTCGAAAAAGGGGTTGTTTTCAAAACTGCTTGGATAAATATTTAAATAGGTGTATTTAAATAATAGAGCTGTTGTCTGTTACTGTTTCGAGCCACTAGAGATGTACTCTTAAGTGATAGTCAACGTTGGGGGGGACCTGAAACGACATTAGAGGAAGAAGAAGAAGTTATATAAACTCATTCAATATCATTTTTATCAAATAAATGTTTTAATCAAATATGAATAACTGCATTAAATTTGCGACAAATTTATATTTCGTGTGGTTAGCTTTATAAAAAATATAGTTTTTTTTTATAAAACAAAGTAAAAAGTATTATTATTAGAACGTCTATCTAAGAACACATTTTTCGGATTTTGTCCGCAGAGGGATAATCATTGATTACGTTAAATTATACAAGTGTGGTGGTCTGCTGCGATTCTACCTCGTCGAGAATCCGAGGCAACCAATCGCCGCTCGAGGCGAACCTCAGCAGCCACCAATGGGAAGCCGACGCAGGCGAAGTTGTACCGACTGCCCGCGGGCCGAGATCCGCCACTCTTTCGCCATAGAACTATACTAGCACTACCTATTGTACTCCGTAAACCATTATTGTTAACTTTCACATCAATAAATCGACCGTTGTAAAGTGAAATCGCGAGTATTTCTTGTCATCCTTTATCTTCATCTGCCCTGCACTAGCTTGTCACATTTACCTACACGCATTGAACTCGACAAAGATTTTATTTTACATATTTGAAATTATCACGCTCTCGTCATCAATGTTTTGAACATTTTTTATTATCATGATTTAGTATACAGGGTTATTTGGAAAACATTAATAACCTCGCAGGACTATATTCCTGCCTTGATTATGAGTCGAAAATGTTCAAGCTATTATGACCTAATATCAATAGTTAAGGAGATATGCGACGTCAAAGTTTGCATTTTTTTTTCAATATTTCTGACTTATTTTTTGTAAAACGTTGGACTATCATTACAGTAACTCATATCGATTACTAAAAATTCATTCGTTTCAATACAAGTTAAATAAAATGATAAAAACGCTGAAAAATTCCGATTGGAATGTTTTCCAATTGGAATTCGAAGGTTTTTATTTTTTTATTTGACTTGTATTAAAGGGAATGAATTTTTCATATTCGATATAAGTTACTTTAATGATAGTCCAACGTTGTTCAAAAAATAAGTCAGAAATATTGAAAAAAAATGCAAACTTTGGTGTCGCATATCTCCTTAACTATTGATATAAGGTCATAATAGCTTGAACATTTTCGACTCATAATCAAGGCAGGAATATAGTCCTGCGAGGTTATTAATGTTTTTCAAATAACCCTGTATAAATAAATGCCGCCGCTGATAAAAGGTATTTTTATATTAAGGAAGTATTTATTAGGATAAAGACTTACATACATGCTTTCCCATTAAAATAGCTTTGTGTCTGTAAGACTTCTATAATTTATATTTAACATATCTTGCCTCCCATGGAGGGATAATAATTAATTATAATAAATTCAAAAATTTGTTATGTTTTTGGTTGTTCTTGTGTGGAATCGGTGAACGTCGCATTCTATGCGATTGGTGGAATCGTGAACGTAAAGTTCAAACCAGCCAAGACAGATCGTAAGCCTTGTGGAAACCCAATGAAATACTTCCGAACATGATTTATCACATAAATGGATTCATCTCTGTGAGACATCCAAAATATATCTTAATTTATATAATCGAGAGCTGTGAAAGCCCAACATATTCATTTCAGGGTTAGAAAGATGACGTTACAAAGATCTGACTGAAGAAATTAGAGACCTAAGCTGATTAAGTATCCGTTGTTTGAGATGTTGGTGCCGAACAAGAACGAAGCGGATAATGCGGCAGCCCCGCCGTGGTGATATTGTTTGTGTGAAAGAGCACAAAAAACTTCCCTCGCCCCGGGCCCGCGCGGCGCGGCTCGCCCGAGCGTGAAAACACAACTTTATTCAAGTTTGCGCGAGAGATTTTGCGAGACATTTTCGGTCTGAGGAATTTTCTTCCGCTCCTTACGCGTTGTGAAATTTCAAAGTTGAAAATAGTGGTTGATTCATTTCCCACGCGAACTTTGGCGGTAATCCACGTTGTGATGGTTATTTATTTGAGCAAGTTAATTAAACAAAGTCAAGTCATTTATTTGAATGAACTATTACATGAATATTTTTATTATTTCGTTTTCAGAACGTAATTACTGGATTTTCCACACAGTGATAATTACAATTTGTCTTAATTGATGATTTAATTAATGTTTTTAATGTTTTAAGGGCCATCTAGAATATTTTAATCAAACGCTGATGTTAGATGCTATATATAAGCTCAAATTTGAATGAAATTTACGATAACATAAAATAATTATATCACGAATATTGCATTAATATTTAATTAAAATCATTATTACACATTACAAATTTTTTCCAATTAGAAAAATTAATTGAATCAGAAGGTCCCACCTATTCGCCTAGGTGCTTCACATTTTAAAGGAAAACGGTATACTCCTATATAATGAAAAAAATACCATTTAACTTTACAGAAAACTTTCCCTCTTCCCTACGATGTAATAATATTATATCAATAAATCACTACTATCTATTTTTATCTGATTATGTATAATAATAAGAACTGCGCAAGTAATAAGAATGGTATATTTAATCCACGCATCAGAGTATATGTGATGCACTTTTGAAAATTCAATAAATAAAACAAAAAGTCGTTTAAAAATGAATGTTTTTTCACTAAAAGAACGCAATTGGAAAAATACTGTCAGCTAAATATCCATCATCCCAGCGCCGGAACTTCTCGAATCTGGCACTTAGGTAAATAGGAACCTAAGAAATTAGGACCAACAATGCCCTTTGCTATTGCGTCCATCCTAAATGTAGCTTTTGGAGAATGGAGAGGCTTTTAATGTTTGATTTCAGCATTTCTACTGCTATATAAACTGTAATTATACTTATTAATATGCACGTTCAAATAAAAATAGTCTTCGTCACGGAACAAAATGTTGTTGAAATTGGTGAACCGCTCGAACATTGTTTCAACGATTTTTTACGTAAGATCTGATCATCCGGTTTTAAATCAATTGGATCTTTTAGGGGCATAGCTTCAAGTTACAAAATTCTACGCAAAGTTGATCTCTGTATCGCCATAGTCGATAAGTTCGGATTTTCTAGAACACACTCATGTTCTTTCCGTTGCCGCCCGGTTTTCTTCTTATTGCTGCGTGTAACTTAGCATTGAACCAGTTTCTTCGAACTTAATCAGCCACGATTTATTTAAATAAACACTCGTAATCGATTCACACTGTGTAATCATCGGTGGTGAGTAATTACGTAAGAATCATTGATTTTGTAAAACTGTATTCCACGTGCCACCTATTTGCGCGATTTCTCGCGCAGAAGCGATTTTCAAAATGCTAAAACTTATGGCCCATGCAATATATTATCACTCAGCCAATGAATTTCAATAACAGTAAAAAAAATTAACCCACTAATATATTTCATTTTGTGTAAGGTAAATGCAAGATACTTAAATGTTAAATTTTAACGTGTATTAATTATGTAAAGGCAAAAAAATGAAGGAAAAGAATGATAATACAACAATATTTGGACAGTTAACGCGTCTAAACCCTAATCAAGATACATTATTTTAATTAATACATATTTTTTGGTACATCTACTAAGGCGGGCAGCGGATTTATAGCTACGTACGTACGTATATGTAATGTATTTCTGGTGTACGTTGTACAAACATACAATATTTATATGTATTTTAAAACTAGTGGCACTTAGTCTCGTGTAAATAATCGCCGTAATTTGTCTAATTGCCGCCTTTTTTTAATGACGGCTTCCAAGAACGATACCGCTTTAGCGTGCGAGCGGAATGTTGGATTGATGTTAAGCTGCATTTGTGGTTTTGCGAAAAAATGTAACGTAGGTATACTATTTTTAAAACAATGGTTAGTTTTGTATTTTTTGAATAATTCTTTAAAAAAATATAGAATTTAGATTTACCAATCCTGCTTAAGCCAGGGGCTAGGATATTTAAACGTTTCTGTTCTTTTAATTAATATATAATATATAAGTGCATTCGAATGTCTTGTGAACATTCTCGATCGTTTGTTAACTGATTAATAGGAACAGTATTTTCTGCACTTTATCTTCTCATCTTCAGTCTACATGCTTCACTGACCTTTTTTTATAAATATTTTAAATAAATCACAGAAAAAGCACATTTGACGTAATTTATAAAAAGGTACATTATACATACATTAAATACAGTTGTGCATAAAACTGATTTACATTAATTTGTTGTTTAAATAAATCAATTAATAATAGCCGTTCGCTTGACTGGCATCTATGTGCAGGACGTAATTAAACTCACGAAAGGTAATTAAACTCAATTCCTTTCTTTTTGTATCAAATTTCATCGTAAGGCAGATGTTAAAATACTATAATACTGTCACGTGTCATAGCTGCGGGAGGAATAAATGATAACGTTGGAAATTAATTAGCGATTTACAATGTTGACAAAAATCATGATTTCTAAAAAAGAATTTTTTTATTTTTATTTATTTGATTTGAATCGGATTTATTTGATTAAAATCAGTTTTTCTGATTTTTTCAATAAAACTTCTTTTTAATTTGGAGCAATCTGTGCAAAAATGTGTGGGGATGTGTATTAAACATATTTGTGCTGCCAATCTATCTTTATACATGCACTATAGTATTTTTATGACAATGTGGAAAGGTAAATATTTTTCTGACAGAAAACACTTTGTATTCAGTTATATCGGTTTTAATATTAAATAAAAAAATATTATATGATGTCCGTTTTTTTATGATGGCTTGCATGTTTAATTAATATTTTTGTTTAATTGATATTTATTTAATATCTCGTGACCACAATTCATCAAACCAAGGCCAGACGTCTAAGATGTGTAGACATTGTGTCAGTGCTGGCTATGGTTATTGCGGCAGTGGAGCAATTTAACGGCGCGCGCTTTAATATAACGATCATTGTCTCCTGTCATGAGTTCTCGAAATACGTATTACATGTTCCGTGATGGCCACAATATGGCGGCGGCTCGACCAGCGCCACATTGAGATGTTGCCGCGGATTGACGAGGTTCGGCAGCACCCAGACAGCGGCAATAATTAATTACAACTATTTGTCAGAGAGAAGGGGACAGTTGACAGAAAGCAAACATTTTTAAAAATTAAAAATATTTTCCGTGTAGTCAATATTTTGTATATCAACCTTTCCTCTCCGGCGCTGTAAACTGAATAAACATTGCCTTTAATTATCGGAAAATAACTGATAGACCGGCTAACAGCCGGTTTGCAAGTTCCAGGCAAATTTCATAATTTCACATTAAAATCAACATTTACCAAAAGTCCATTTTGTTTTCCAGTCGTTCTTCGTTTGTCAGATTCATATAGGCGATAATTGCTTTCCTGTATCATATAATTTCGTATTAATTTAGATATCATTATTTTCCTTAAATACCAGATACCATAATTATACTAAAATATTAATTATTAATATCTTATTCATTGTCCCAACCGAAAATTCAATATTTGAGTATATTATTCTGTACTTAATGATATTTCTTGGTCGACAAAACGTTTTAAGGATTGATAATTGAGTTGACCTATACCTACTATACACACATATATTTTAGATGCTTAAGTGAGCGCAATATTGTTATCTGGTACCAAATAAATATTGATATTGAATACATTAATTTATTAATGTGTACAACACACTTAAAGTTATAAAAAATATTATTAAAAATATATTTTTACCCATAGTTTTAAGGTATTTAATATAAAAAATATAAATGAAAATATGTATTAATATATTTTTGAAAAGGCCAGTAAATTTTAATAAAACCACTTTAAAAAGCTTTTGCTTCTGCCTCCCTTTCACATAGAGTAGAGCTTTATGGTAAAAACTTCGGTATAAATACTAACTGCGCCAGCATTAATAATTTCCTAATAAACTACCCCGACTCCCTAGGTAAGAAATTTCATAGCAAAAAGGCAACTAGAGGTATAGGACTTTAAAATAAAATAAATTATAAAAATTAAGGTAATGGCCATGGTTTTGATGATTTATTGGAAAGATAATTTGTGCCATTAGTGTTTAAATATAATTACGATTTCACGATTTTCAAAATAAATTTGCATAGTTTGCAAGCGTTGTTCTGGGGTAAGTCCATTCATTGTGAAATGACAAATCATCTAATAGCTGTCAAATTGGCTGGTAAAAAACACTGCCGATTCGAAAAACAACCCTCTAAAAATATTTCAAAATTAAGTCTTGAAGAGAGTGTCCGCAAAATTTGTGGCAAAGCTGCTAACAATGTAGGATAATGCAACCGCCCATTTTTCGCTTCAGATTATGGCCAAATACAGCATCTCCTCGTTTGTTAGGCTACCTATTCTCCCGACATGGCTTCATGCGATTTTTGGTTATTTCCCAAGTGAATAATGCCGCTGAAAGGGACCCGATTTGATCCGAGAGAAGACTTTATGTGGAATACGACGGTCCAGTTGAACCAAAATATGAAGATGGAAGATATGAAAGGAAGATAGGGGATTGCACACCTGTACAGGGGAAGTGCATGAGGATTAATGGGGTATTCAAATCATGGTTTGATATTACAGAAGTTGTTAAACTGGGATGCGTAACGCCATCATTGCTTTTCAATTTGTATATGGATAATTATATGAGAGAATTGATTGAAGTAGAAGTAGGAGAGAGAATGGACGAATTCATCACAATTTATACGGGTGACGCAGTGCTGGTAATTGATGGTGGTCAGGATGCAGTGCCTGGTGACCAGGATGTCAGATGTATGCATGGATAGTGAACTCCCGATGAATGGTAGCAAGACGGAAGTAATGGTGTTCGAGAGAGACAAATGAGTGCCAAAGTGTGATGTAATTGGCATAGTGGTTATAACTCTCACATAGTGATTCAAGGGTTGGTGGTTCAAGACCAATTCCAGGACACCAGAAAGTTGGGCTCAGTTTGAAAAGAGTAAAAATATTTATGCGACCCGTTTTCCATTTACGCGTATCAGTTTAAAAAAAAAAGTAAACAGAATGAATGTCTACAACAAGTTAAAGACTTTGTGTATTAACGAAGTTTGTTAACTAGAGGCGGCAAGGCTGAGTAGGATATCAATCTTATGGTAACTGCGAGAAACAAGGTAAAATAAACAAAAAACAAATAAACAAAAAAACAAGGTAAATGAATGCTATTACGGCCAATAGGAATCGGTCCCACGAAGCAAGGTTAGCTGTTCATAACGGAATTCGAGAGCCAACTATAATGTATGCAAGTGAAGCCTGGATTTATCAAAACAAGAAATAATCCAGACTGAATGTAGTATGTGATCGCTACAGCGCATGTGCGGAAAATCTTTGATCGGTAAGTCCTGGAATCAACAAATTAGATGTCAACGTAATGCTGGCCGTAGCATGGTGGAAAGAGAAATGGTTTGCTGAGATGGTTTAGTTTGTGGAAAGTATGAACGAAAAGAAAGAAAATATATAAGGCGAGTGATTAAGATAGCTCCACGACTTCAAAAAACCTGTCACGGTCAGATACAACAAATATTGGAGAATGGCCCTGCTTGCGTAACCGTAGAGCGTGGCGTAATATCTTCTCTGCCTACCCCTGCGAAGAAACGGTGTAGTGGTTAGTTAGTTATTTAATTAATGCAAAACTGAACATTTTCAAAAATCATTATAGCTGCCCAATAAATGTGAATTATAATAACAATGCAGTTGTTTAAATTAATCAAGATTTTTTTCCGTACATTTTGTCAACTATTATGAAATTTGTAGTTGTAAGCCATCAAAAATGACGTAGGTGTACGTGTTGGTTTCTATAGAATAAGTATTTATTAATTTTAAAAAAAAAGAATAAAATATATATAAGAAGTTACGGACGTTGTAGGCAGTTACGGACAGACAAACAACAACGTTATTATTATTGGGATAATAACATGATAATTTTGTGGCGTGGGATCTTTGTCGTGGACATTTTGTTTTTGCACCGAATTCCCGTGGATATTTTGTCTTTGTACAAATTTTGCGGACCTTTTGTCATTGAAACAAATGTCCGTGGACCTTTAGTCGTTCTCATAAAAAGAAAGAAAATAAAATGTAGGTAGACTGTGTCTCACGCCTCCCATTTATGTTACACGCTCAAATAAGTACAACATAACACGACCTTTGAATCACTGTTTCACATTTGAAATGTCAAATTGTTTATGAGCAGGTATTCGAGTAGTTCCGAAGCTTTAGCATTTACGTGCTCAGTACCTACCCGCATCGCGCTAAGCTCCAAATGACACGCAAACATTTAATCTCCACTCAATACACTATATTATACCCGATATCTCATTTAGGCAAATCATCGTTTCACGCTAGTTATAACGAAACTAATAATTGTTTCAATAAAATCAAACTACTAAATTGCTTTGGAAAAGTTCTCATTTAAATTTTATAATGTTTTCCTGAAGCATTTCGGCGCACGAACGACTTTGGCGACTTAACTGGGCACGAGTCAAATAGCCAAGAAAGTATTTACGTGTTAATACAACCAACAAGGTTGTCAAATGTGCAAATAAATACCAGTTTGAGCGAACTCTGCTCCTGGAAAAAAAGATTCATATTTGTGAGGATTATTAGAAAATATATTTATGATTAGATTTATCCTTATTGATATCCGATAGATTAAATAAATGATTGGACTCCTCCTGGTTCGCATACGACGTTGATCTCCGTATTTCTTAACGGCGATTGGGCTCCAGCTGGCTTCTGCGATGATTCGATCTCCAAGTCTCGTTGTTAGCGGAGCGATAATAACGACGGGACGACATCCTGAAGCACTACACTTCACAATTATTTTATATTTCCACGGTCACTTGCACAATCTCAGGGGGTGGATTAGGCCTTCCCTCCGCTGGAGGTATCACGCTGACGTGAAGGTTGCACAGTTGGGGACAATTGAAACGGAGAGCATTGTTTCAAGATATTAGTGCAAGTAACAAAGGCGTGGAAATTACTGAAAAGTTTATTTTTACAACAATTTATTAACAGTCAGTAAAACACAAATGTACATACGTAGTAGAAATGAACACAGAAACATAAAAAGTAGGAATATAGAAGAACACACAGAAATATAAACAGTAGAATTATCAAAGTAGGTAGATACAGAATATCGAATAAAATTAGCACAAGCACTTAGGTCTCTGGCGTAGTCACAACACAATATTATGGTGGAATTCTTGATCTCACTACACAGATACTATATATACAGATATAGATAAAAACTCGACGAGACTCGAGCTTCACATAAACCCGACTTGATACGGCCTGGCAGGAGAATACTCGACTGCGATGGCGATATCGCTTCCTAGGTTCGCCAGTAATCCCTCCCGGACACCTCCTAGTAAGGCGAGGACTGTTGCAGCCTTCCGAACAGTGTATCCTGGCTGGGAGTAAAAGCGCACCGCTTTTATACCTGTTCGGCGGCGGTGGAGATGGATTAGCGAACAACCGTTTATTTTCTGTTGCTAGGCGGAGCTCCCGGCAGCCAATGCTTCTGAAAAATAGACACAGGTACGGGATTTTCGTTTACATCCCCCAGGTGTACGTATCAATATATATTAATATATAATATATCTATATATATATATATATATATATATATAACTCTAATAAAATTTAAATTGGCAACACCAATGTTTGACATTTCTCATCTGCTGTTATTGAGCTTATTAAAAATAGGTCGTTATACAAAAGAACTTCATATTGTTAATGTTAAAATACATTACAAATATGGCGAATCGGAATCACCGGATTTAATTTTTAAATGAAACACACAGTAAATTATTACTGAATTGGGAAATTTTTATTGATTTGTAAAGAAAACATGTTGGCATAAATTATGGAATGCGATATAGGCCAATTGGCCGCCTCGGCTATGCTGGCACATCCTAACCCTTTTCTTAAAAATTTCGAAGACTTTTTTTACAGGACAGTTGGCGAATTTCACGAATAAGGAATTTGCGAATTTTCTCCGTTGCAAATGGGCTTGTGGTATAAGCTCCTGAGTTAATTTTGCTAATGAAAATAATTGAGGATGATGTCGTGTTGTTCCTGGATTCTCATCGATGCTCTCATTGACATTTGCAATAATTTAGACCGACCACACAGGTCGAAGATATTGTTTGCCACTAACCGAACCAGTTTCCTCAAATTTTTAAATTAATTTTCGAATCGTGGACTCATTAATTGCAATATGAATACCAAGAATTCCTAAAACTTCTCTGAAAAACTTACGCCAAAATTTTAATATGTTTAACAGTTACAATACGTTGTTCTTCTGCAAGGCGACTCATTTTTAATAATCTCAATAACAGAAAATGAGAAATGCCAAACATTAGAGTTGCCAACTTAAATTAAAAAAATGGAGTGAAATTTAATTCTGGTGTACCCGATGGACCACCCTAAATAATTATGATAAATTTTATTCAAATGTAGGCATCACGTATTTTTTTTAGCTTCCTCTTGGAAGTTGTTATATTTTCTTCATCCCCTGTTATATATAATTCCATTCCACTGTACGTGATTGATTGATTTGATTTTGATTGATTTCGCAATCTTGTTTTCTTTCTAAAAGTTAGTCTTATTTCATCTTTTTTTGTGCAGTAATCATGTTCATGTTGTTTAATAATTCAATTGTCTAAATGTCAGTATTGTTAATTTTTTAATTATGCTTTATTATTCAGAAATAATATACTGCTGCAGTAGTTGATGTGGGGGTCTGTTAGCTAATTAACAAACCATCACGCCGTTTTTCTTAGGGTTAGGCAGAGAGGATAGAATGTCATATTATTCTATCTTGGCATACCTTTTTGCATCGGCTACATTCATCTTCAGAAAGATGCTCTACGTATTCACAGGCCCATCCTCCAATATTTGTGGTATCCGGTCGTGCCTGGTCTTTTGCGAATGCCCTCTATTCCTTTTGCCTTTAATACTCGCCTCATATATTTCCTTAACCATATTTTCCTCGGTCATATATTCCTACATAAGGGGAAATTACAAAGTGAACATTACAAAATATAGGCAACTTTATTTTTAGCAACTTGTTTTTGTGTACACCAGTCGTATGACATTATTTTCGACATTCTTTTATCGTCTATTAAAATTAATTTAAATTTAAAAATTATTTCAATTTTAATGTGTAGTTAAAAAGGAACTTGACAAGACAATTTTATCAGATTATATATTATCAACATAATTAAGGGGTCTCTTTAATTAAAATAAAATAAAATTTTATCTTGTGATGTTAAAGTGGTCGGACAACAAATCGGACAAGGGGAGTATAATACATGGGGGAGAAAGAGACAGATGATGTGGTTAATGGCTATATTTTATTTTGACATAAAATGTATTCTAACAGTAATACAATACTATGTCTGTAGAGTAATTTATATCTTTCTTCATGGAAATATTAATATTCAATAATAATAAATAAATAAAAAATCTTTTCAAATGTAAAATTTTAAATCGAGGCGCGAATATGAGCACACATCACATGTAAAAAGGATCGCCATCTATTATGTGTAGTTATTAACTACACACACTATTATGTGTAGTCAATAATAGTATCACTATGCGACAATAGTTGTCTCACTCAAATAACTATTGGTGATATGAAAAAATAAATAATATTTAATTTGGTTTTTCGCACATTTTTTTACAGATTTAAATTACAATTTAAAAAAAGTAACCCATTAAAAAAAAGTTTTTACAACACTCCCTTTCTCATTTTCGAGTTTCGTGTCTACCATATGCGTCGGAATCTCCATACAACTTGTATGAAAAAACATTAAAAATTTGAAAAATCCAAAATTATACTATAATTTTTTTTTTTTTAACGAAAATTTGATAGATCTTCTTGATCGTCGCCACGAGTCTACTTGAAAAATTTCAACTCGATTGAATCACGGGAAAAGGGTTAAAAATCGATCCAAAGTTTTTTCGTCAAGCAAGCAAGCAAGCAGACGCCACGAGTTAATATAAAGAGAGTAAAAACAAGTTATCACCAAAGTGATAAAGCAAAGTGTATAAAATGAAAAAGGATCGCTTAGGTGGTTCAGATGTTGCGGATCTACAGAAGAATTCTCAATCGAATGAAAATAATACAAAAAAATAAGTAATTAGAACAAAAAAAATTCGAAAAATTCTATATCTCTGATATGTGATAGGACATCCAGGGAAGTACGAGATCTTGCATCTCATATTGCAGGGAAACGATTGCCAGAAATCGGGGGCCCGGAAGAATTAGAACTATGTCTGAAAAACCTGAGACGGTGATTTGTCCAGCCTGCTGTAGAGGTATTCTATATCACAGTAAATAAAGTTCTTATAGTCAGCACGATAGCCAACGTCCGTTGAACGAATAGAGCACAAAAATAAGAAGGTGGAGGGAATAGCGAGTAGAGGACGGCCACGGAAGCCTTTGCATGGTCAGGTAATCCAGATTCTGGAAGAATATTAGGAGCCTCAACCATCGTCAAGCTTGCATGGGTAGAGTATGTGAATGAGGCGATAGTTGTATGTCAGGTTAGATAAGTGTCGTGGTCCATCGTTTTTACATACCTCCACGGCGATATGGCATAACGGTATGTTAGTTATGTAGGGGTACGTGTGTGGTAAGACACACCGCTACTATTTTAGTTACCTGCAAATGCAGAGATTATTCGAGCAAATGGTGGGAAGAGATGATTGTTTAAAAGAAATGCGTTTACTTACAAGTTTATAGCGGTTTTGTACACAAGGCGTCTTAATCTTAAATTTTAAGACATTTAACTAAATTAGATACGATCGAGGTTTCGGAACGAAATCCGCGGGGCTGATCTTCAGACTGGTCGGGGCGACGGTTCAGGCGTGAAGGACGTGCTGATGGCTGCTTGGAAGCATGGCGGATCCGTCCGGAAGTAATTAAACAATTGCTCTCGCAATTGTTTAATTACTTCCAATGACACTGGTTTTGGCAGCAAAGAAATCACTATATGCCAAACAGAGGCCTCATATAGATACCTGCAGGCCTAGTAAAAGTAATCGATTGTAGCCAAATGCATTCTGCTACATAGTTAAAAATAAGGGGGCAAATGTATGGCTTTGTCCAGTCTGTTTCACAATTTTTTTAAAAATAATTATCCAATATTCTTACTATTTTAAAACTAAGCTAAACGCTTGTGTCATAAAAATATGACTAACTTCCTTCTTAGAAAGGAAGCTCGAAGAATCGACCAACTAGATCACTTGACAAGAATCATAACTACCACACCAACGAGCTATTCTATTGGTAGGAGGATACCTTTGAATTGAATTGTTTACTATTGTTCTCAGGTTTTCACGGCCGTTCAGAATCTTCTGTGTATAGTTTTCTGGGATATTCTGATGTGTATATGTGACCTCTCTGGCTGACAGGGCTGATGATGAAAGATCCTGCAATGGGATCCGAAACGTCGGCCACAGAGGTCACATATACATGGCAGAATACTTCAGAAAACTATACATCTACGAATTGTTTACTGTTCGAGATAAAGAAAGGCTTATTATAATCAAGAAGCTTTAATGGTTTCCGACTCGACATAAATATAATTTGAATTATACTAGTATCAAAGATTCTCGAGAAATTAGTTTTCCTGTTATTTGATTCAAACAGTAGAATAAATGATTGATTCAAATAGATCAAACGATCTGATGATCAAAGATCAAAAATCCTATCAATGAAAGTTAATCTTGTTGAAGTAAACTTATAATCTATTATAATCTACTTTAATAGGTAATCAATACAGCTCTGTTGATATATTTAATGCTCGAAAACTATACACATACAAAAAACAAATCTACTTGTTTTCTGCTTTAGAATTTGCCTATGCATTTAATCCATTATTTATCTTTTTGATATTCTTTCAATTTTATATTTTTTCTTATGTATTAAGAGAGCTATGCTATTTGAATAATTTTTGTTTTATGGTATATAAAGGCCAAATGCAGGGTGTATTAATAAATAAATAGGTAAATACCAGAAAAGACACCCCAACGAATCATATTAATTAGAAGCAATATTGTCAAGATACAGCATTCAAAAGAACTGAACATTTCGTAATAAATCACAAGCCAATATTGACAAGGATTCCGTAGAATTCTTAAGCTATGTTAAAGATCTCTTTAGTTTCAATTTAAAGTATTCTTGAAAACATATGGCGTTTTATTCATGCATAATCACAGACCCTCATACGTTTTTGTATAGCCACTTTTGTACCAATTTTATACATTTATCAATGTAAAATATGTTATCTTATCTTAATTTTTATTCAAATCCCTTATATTATTTTTTTTGTTAATGTCTGTATTTTGAATATGAATATTTGTTAATGTATTTTATAATTCAATAATCAAGAGACACAGATAGATGGGCGGACAGAGAACGTAATTTTTATGTTTGATGATTCTAATCATTTTTATATACAGGCAAAAAAGTAGAAAATTTGATATTATAATTAAGAACACTTAAGTTGTTCAATAGCAATAGCAATTCTGAATTTTGTATTCTTCTTTTGGAAAAAAAAACAATATTTTGATATTATCAAATTTTACATAAAAACAATGGAATAACTAGCTGGGGTCTAACTTGCAAAACTAATATTAGAAAAATTCAAAATATTCAAAATTCGGCGATAAAAATTAATAAATAAAGAAAGTGCTACTAAAGATATACAGGAACTCTTCAAGAAACAAGGCTCTATGCCAATTAATGCTATCTTGTGGTACAAACTAATTACACGATATCATGAAGATGGGACATACAAGCATAGATTGATTCATAAACATAGTACCAGATTAATGGTTAAAGAAGGACTACGAATACCGAAGGTCATAAATAAATATGGACAAAGAACATTAAAATATGTCATACCAAAAATATTAAATAAAATCTCATGTCGTGTCAAAATGGATATTAATAAAAAAGGGCAAATTACAGAATTAATGAATATGTTATTAAATAAAAGAGATTTATTTTGATTTTGGTAATATTTGTATTTTTTCTTGTATTGTTGTATAGTATTGTTGATTTGTATTTGAGTTTATAAGATCTATTGTAATTAATTAACATGAATGTATTTCTGGTAAATACAATTTATTTATATATATGTATTGATGCACCTACAGACAAATATCAATGTGATGTTTTGTGGGTCTGAGATGTAAAAAAAATAAATAATAATAATAATAATTACAGTGGTTAAATCAGAAATATTAGAAATTAGAAAATGTGTTCGTAGAAAATTAAATATTATAAATAAGTAGGTGTTTTTTGCAAATAATTACTGTTTAAATTTGTTTTTTTTTACTTTAGTTCTTGGTTAGGTATTCATCGCCCATTTATTATTAATTGGGGTTTTTTTAATGTCTGTACTTCGATTTTTATTTTTTGAATACGTTGTATCCCGATAAAGGGACCGTTGACCCCGAAACATTTGATAATTATACAAAATGAGTTTTTTAAACCATATAAATATATTTTATATTAAATTAAAATATAATTATCGAAGTACGAATGTAAAACAATTTTTTTTATTTTTGGAAGGGGTCGTTTTTAATTTATTTGTTGTTGAAACAATTACGCGATTTCTATAGTCACTATTGTCTTATTATTATAATTCGCAATGTTGAAAATTTAAATAAAGTTCTGATTTTTTCAGATTAAAATCCTCCAATAACTAGATATATTATATTCAGTTATCTAATCTATACAGCTTACGCATGTCTGTTTTATTTATTTTATCAGGAAATTGGGTAGGGTATAGCGGAAATGCATTTTCTAAGATAACCGAAATCGATTAATTTTTTAACTTTAGCTAGCAAATGGAATGTTTGCAAAGCACTTACATTTCCTGCAAATTTAATAACTTTCAAACTGATAATCACCACCTATATTCTATTTATCAATGTGATGTTTCTACTAGATTTAGTTAATTTAAAACCTATTTATTATTGTATTATGTTATTATTTAAAGTGTACTGACATTTGTGGTTGTTACTAGAATATCCGTAGTTCTTGAACGAACGAAATCAATAATTTATAAGTCAATTTAAGTAAAAAATCATCTCACAAGCATTGAATTCTGCATATCTATGGCGCGAAATACACCAATAGCGAGTCACATAGTGTATACCTAGTATTCAAATATTTGAAAATTGTTAATAATATTTTTATGTGTTTGCTCTAAAAATACAATTACTGGATTTTGTCAACATATGCATAATTATTTATAAAGATAGATTGTTAGATTAAAAAAGACTCACAGAGGCGAAGCTATTTATATGGGAAACTTGTAAGTCTTTATAGTGTGGCCACGGAACATTTGATAATATATGGGTGTTCTTACGGTGGAATTGATAAACGTTGCATTACTTTTTATAGCCTTGAGGAGACCCTATAAAGATTTCCATACAATTTTCCCATGTAAATAGCTTCGTTACTGCGAAACGTCTATAATTTATCATAAAAAATTTAATTGTTATTTTGCATTTATATTCAGAAAATATTGAACTTATTCAGCTATAATTGATGAACCTTTAACACTGCTCTCAGTGTTTCTCGAAAACCCGTAGATATGCATCATTAGAAGAAGCAACAAGACATCTAATACGACGTAGTCGTGTCACATCAATATTCTTACTATTTTCAAACTAAGCTAAATGCTTGTGCTTGTATTTAAACATTATTATAGGTATACCCATAAATAATCAATTATTTTTGTTGTGGAATGTTTGCTTCAGTTAAGCTCAGTAAAGTGAACGTGTAAAGACGTGTTTTATACGCAATATAATCAGTGGTCATGTGACTTGTGACAATTAAATTTTTTTTTTTTTATAACTCTGTTGTAAAATGGCGGACAACCAACTAACTGAAGAACATTTACGTCATTGCATGCTGTTTCATTTTCGATCGGGTGTTAATGCAACGGATGCAACAAAGAAAATTTGTGATGTGCATGAAGACGTATTGAAAGTAAATAAGTGCAAACGTGGGTTTAGAAAATTTTTCTTTGGTGATTCTCACTTGTCTGATAGCGATCGAAGTGGGCGCCCGATAGGGTTTTATAATGATGCTTTAAGAACACCTAGAAGCATATTTTTCTTAAAAGTCTACCAACAAGATGGCAAATGGTTCTAGATAACGATGGATATTAAATCGATTAAAAATAAAATTAAAGGTAGTTAAATTTTTTTTTTTTTGCCATTTAAATAATTGATTACTTATTATTATACCTAATATTACGTAGAGCGTATGATTATAAAAATAATGTTTGTCTTTATGTATTTATAAATGTACCTTTTCTATAATTTCTTCTTCTTCATAGGGACCATTCCTTTTTCTTTGTATTTCTTTCCATCGGATTCTATTCGGCGCCAGGTTTTTTCATTTCCCGAAAGCTTCTGTATCCGTCACTCTCCAGCAACCACCACGTTGCCTTCAACCATCGTTTTCTTTTTATTCAATTCATCTCTTCCTCCACTGTCGTAGTTACAGGTATGCTTATTTCTGATATATTCTTGTTCAACAATGATAAGAAATATTAAATTAAAATAAATCTCAATTTATTATTTACAACTTTAGGCAGGATGCAAAAAATATTTTTTACCTAATCATTAAGATATTGTCAAGGAACATTACTGTTAGAAGCAAATGAAAACACTTAAACAATTTAAACTTTTATTTATTTCGCAAAAAGTCACTGGAGATGTATTAAATCGGAACCTGTTCTTAAATTTATAGTTACTTAATGTTTCTAGAATATTCCACTCACTTATTATTGCACTGTTTCTTAATTTTTTTTATTGTTTCGATCACTTTCTAGAAAATTTCGTTCAATATTCGCATGTAGAAAAACTTCTCGCCCGTGTAAGTACTTCCTTTATTTACTTTCGCTGGAATGTACGCACTACACTCGTTGCTAATATCTCATTGGTTAAACGTTAATAAGACTGATGCGTAGTGCGACGCCCCTTGATTTTATAGGTAAATAAATATATTTCACGATCTTTCGAGATTTTACAATAATTGCCTAATCGTTGTGGGATTCTTATGGTTCATTCTAGAACCTTCTAGTATCTTCTGAGTTTTAGTATAAAAGTTGTAGAGTGCTGTAAAACCATTGATTGTGTATTTCTTTCCGATTACTATAAATCTCGTTACTTTCTATAATTTTATCTATATAAATAAATATTTTCTTCATGAACTGTCGTTATTAAAAATTAAAGTGGATCATTTAATAATATGCTTTTGTGAAATAATATTTGCGAAATATAATCGTAATAAAAAAAATTTTGCTCGATGATAATTATTTTAAACATGGATATTATTATATAATAAAACAACGTTCTTCATAATTAATAAGGTTTAAAAACAAAGTTGTTCTCAACAGAGAGATTAATTATGCAGACTTAGCGATTTACAATTTACACAATTAGAATCTTGTTTAACGCTCCCTGAAACTGTCAAACCAATTATGTGGATTGGAAAATTTCGAAACATAAATTTTAAATGACGAATGGTTCCAAGCTTTGTTCTGCGAATGTTGCTATAAATATCGTGTCAGATAGTCTGCTCCACGGTAATTCCTTCCATCATTGGTGGCGTTTGGCTACCATCACACAACATTTATTTCAGAATATTTTGAGTGTGTCCAAATTTTTCAAGAACACAATACTGGTTTTTATCCCCAGGGGGTTATCATTAATCAGCATGTATTATAGATGTCTCATAGAGGCAAAGCTATATTTTTATAGGGGAAGTAGGAATGGAGGTCTTTTTGGGTGTTCATAGAGCTTACGACCTATCGTAAGGCTGGCTTAAGTGATCACTTATACGATGTAACGTTCAATAATTACACCTTGGTATGATGGACTACCATATCTCAAATTTTTGGAACTTGTAAATATGTTTAACTTGCACAACCTTTGTTTGTGAGTTATTAACATGTATTGACATGAATTATTAACATTACACTAGAATACGGCTGAAAATTATTTCAATTTTTGCTATTTTTTAGACCAGTTATATACATTCAAAATATTTTGAGTAAGTCCGAATTTTTCAAGAACACAATACTAGATTTTATCCCCAGGGTACATCATTAATCAACATATATTAGTGATGTCTCATAGGGACGAAGCTATATTTTTATATGGGAAAGTAGATATGGAAGATCACTTAAGCCAGCAGTATGATAGGTAATAAGCCCTATGAGCATTCAAAATGACCTTTTTTTACTTTTTTACTAAACTACTTTCCCATTTAAAAAAAAACCTTTATCTTCTATGAAACATTTATTTGTTGACTGCAGCTTTAACTGCCGTTTTACCACTTTTATCTTCAATAAACTCAACTTTGTACTATATACGCTTGAGTTATGCTTTTGTGACTAGCATGGTTTCGAGAGAAAAGATATTCGAGGCTAACAGCTTTTCCGTTATTGTGAAGATTTTAAAAATATTTTTTTCTTTTTTAGTGGTGTCTGGATCCTCCTCGAATATATTTTATATTTCTTGTATTATCGTCGAAGATTTCGTCTACGTCAACAGGATATTAATGAGGAATAATTATCTATTCAAACATTCACAATAAAAGACTAAGATAATTAGCGAAATTAAGATAATTTATCAAAACATACTTGTTAACCGCGCTCTAAAAACAAATAATTAAGTCAAGCCATCTGTCAAAAAAGGAGTTACCTTATTTATATGTTTGAAATTAGCAAGAGCGTTTTATGTTTGTCAGAGTGAGTTTCATAATAAGACATAAGATGTACTCGTTTTAAATAATTAATGTTTTTTCAGACATAGGTAATATTTTATATTAACTCAGATATCAATACCACGCAGTATATGCAGTTTTTTTTTATGATTTGTTTATCTAGACAATATTAAAAAATAAATATATTTGATTTCGTAGACTGTCTTTTTGGCCGTATGTCAGTCGGTCTGTCAAGTAGGTAACTTTCTGAAAATAGCTAATTAGAGTGTGACACACAATTAGCGTGCGATGCAAGCAATGCGCAAGGCTCGAAATTACACGGTCTTGACATTTTTATATTATTATTTTATTGCATTTGGTTTAGGTTTAAATGAATAAAACCAATTAAAAAAAATAAATGGTTTTCTCTTCATGAATTTTAAGCTTTAAAATGGTGTAATTTTCACGGATGTACGTCTACTTCATTAGTAATGTTTTTTTTCTTTTAAAGTGATTTAATTATGTAAAAAAATCATTCATTACTCAAAATAAGTATTGTTCTTCAAAGTTTGTAAAACAGATAAGAATAGGATTATAATTATGTTATTTAAGAATCAATTAGTAGCTTCGATTAGATCATGAATTGAGCTCTATTTTATATTAATTAATCCGTCCTTTTCACCCGCCTTCTAAGCTGCTGGACATAAGTGGCACTTGAATGGTTCCTCTGTTAGCGATTTAACAGCCTCGCTTTAGCTGGTCTGCGCTGCTAATTGTAACAAATTGGTGACATATGGCAGGGATAACCGTCACATCTTACGACTCCTCCATCGGCTCCGCGGGTCCTATTCCTGAGATCAGTGGAATGGGGATCGGAGGAACTTTCTGAATTTGCGTCTCCGTAAGTGTGAGAAGCCTATTAGCGTAATTTAAAGTGTATGCGTTCAAGATGAAGGAGAAAAATTAACCTTGTTACCTTTACGTGAGTTAAATAATATATTTATATTTTTCATTATTTAAGTTTCGAGAGTAACATGATCTCTCATCGACAGATGAAGATATCAAACTGACTCTTTTTAAAAATAGAATTTTTACATTGGTTTCGATCAAATTAAATAATTATTTTCATATATAAATAACTAGCCGTTCGTACCCGGCGTTGCACGGGTTAAGGATTAAGTTGAAAATAAATTTTTGGGGGGAAACAAAGGTTCGATTCGAACGGTATAGATTTGCATCGAAAATATATCAGTGGGTAGGGAAGGGGTAAAATAATGGGGGGGGGGGGGGAATATAGCCTACGCTACCCGCCAGGTCCTAAAGCATAAGATTGTAAAATTTGAATCGAATCGGACAAACGGTGTAGATTTGTATAGAGAACAGACAGTTAAGATAGGAAATTGAGTTTTATAGGTTATGACGTGAGGTTCTGATGCTTCCATCAGAACTCCTCGTCACCACCAGTTTTGCTCAGTCGGCTAAGAATGGGACTCACCTTACTTCCACATTTCAAACTCAGGGTACTTCTGGTGTCGTGTACGCTGCACTTCAGCTGTCTCTCATTTTAACATATTTAAAGTTGCAACAGTTCAATGACAAGGATTATACAACGAAACATTATTTAATTAACATGTGAATTTATTCAAATGAATTTTAAACAGAAATTAATAGTGCCACAGAAGGTGACAATTTTCCATAAAATATTTTTGTGAATTTTGCACATCAAAATCTTTTCTGTACAATAAATAGAGTTGAATAATTTAATTTACCGCGCCTCGACATCAGCGCTAGCGGCCCCATTAAACAAGGATGGAAAAGACAGTCGAAACTAAATACTTTTATACTACTAGCGGTGACGCAGCGCTGGTGTCGGAAACGCTGGCAATCACATTCTGTAGATTCAATTAACATCAGGTCAAAATTTCTATATCAGATTCAAAAACAATGAAGCTACAATAGGCTGTGCGAATACTAATTGCTCCCTTATGGGTCCAGAGAACAACCCCGCCCCGAGGCTTTGGGCTGTCGATGCAGATGACTTCCGGAACATCATCTCTGCAGCTGCCCCCCAGGCGTTGCAAGGGATGCACCTTTCACTCCACGCTGCGTCACCTAGCCATGGCGCGAAACGCTGGCGTGGAAGGACCCTCTGTACGAAAGACATTATTAAACAAACAATTATGTAATTTCACAAGTTATCTTTATGCCACTTCAAATTGCGTCTCTGGGAATGAGCTTACCTCTTAACACGAGGGTTCACAGAAAGGCTCACATCTTGCGAGCCGAAGTGTCAGATTTCGAATGCGCCATTTTGTAATATCGTCCCCGACGTTCGCGACCGCCGTGAAACTATCTGCAGTAGACCAAAGACATTTATTTTTCCCATAGAGTATTCGCGGTACCTACGCGGATTGAAATCAATTTTGGTGCAGATATTTGGTGCGGGGATCGATAAATTCATTACTTTTAGATATTTCGCGAAGAGGTGTGACGAACAGAGGTTGCTACGTCACAAGGTATAGATGGTTAGGTATTGAAAAATGAGCCTAAGTCACTGATGTAAGGGCGGATGTAAGGGAACTATTGAGAGATGAGGAGAACAGTTAACGACAAGATTTTTTTTAAAATTATAAGTTTGGAAGAAAAAATTTAATGAATTTGTTCTAACAAATAATTATAAAGATAAACGTGACCTTCCACCAGGAATCGTAACCTCTGACAGGGGATAAATGCCAATGAAGAAAGCTAGACAGATAAAAATATGATTTTGAAATACAAAATAATGATAGAGAGAATAAAACATTAAATATGCCACAAAAACCGATAATAGGTTCGGAGAAATTTTTGGATATGTAATTATTTGAGCAATAACTAGTTTATGTAAAATTTATAACAAAAATTATATTGGAATATTATAATTCAAAAGTCTGAATAGTATTCCAATTTTGATAATCATTACCCCGTTAAGATGATTTTTTTAGAGATCAATGTCACACTCTAATTGCGTGTCGGATCCTTGGATAATAGAACTGTACAGTATTATTATGTTGGTTAAATCAGAAATATTAGAAATTAGAAAATGTGTTCGTAGAAAATTAAATATTATAAATAACTAGGTGTTTTTTGCAAATAGTTACTGTTAAAATTTTTTTTTTTTTTTACTTTATTTCTTAGTTAGGTATTCATCGCCCATATATTATTAATTGGGTTTTTTTAATGTCTTTACTTCGATTTTTATTTGTTGAATACGTTGTATCCCGATAAAGGGACCGTTGACCCCGAAACATTTGATAATTATACAAAATGAGTTTTTTAAACCATATAAATATATTTTATATTAAATTAAAATATAATTATCGAAGTACGAATGTAAAACAATTTTTTTTATTTTTGGAAGGGGTCGTTTTTAATTTATTTGTTGTTGAAACAATTACGCGATTTCTATAGTCACTATTGTCTTATTATTATAATTCGCAATGTTGAAAATTTAAATAAAGTTCTAATTTTTTCAGATTAAAATCCTCCAATAACCAGATATATTATATTCAGTTATCTAATCTATACAGCGTACGCATGTCTGTTTTAGTAGGAAATTGGGTGCGGTATAGCGGAAATGCATTTTCTAATAAAACCGAAATCGATTAATTTTTTTAACTTTAGCTAGCAAATGGAATGTTTGCAAAGCACTTACATTTCCTGCAAATTTAATAACTTTCAAACTGGTAATCACCACCTATATTCTATTTATCAATGTGATGTTTCTACTAGATTGAGTCAATTTAAAACCTATTTATTATTGTATTATGTTATTATTTTATAGTGTACTGACATTTGTGGTTGTCACTAGAATATCCATAGTTCTTGAATGAACGAAATCAATAATTTATAACTCTATTTAAGTAAAAAATCATCTCACAAACATTAAATACGCCACAAAAACTGATAATAGGTTCGGAGAAATTTTTGGATATGTAATTATTTTCGAGCAATAACTAGTTGATGTAAAATTTCTAACAAAAATTACATTGGAATATTATTATTCAAAAGTCTGAATAGTATTCCAATTTTGATAATCATTACCCCGTTAAGATGATTTTTTTAGAGATCAATGTCACACTCTAATTGCGTGCCGGATCCTTGGATAATAGAACTGTACAGTATTATTCAGAATGGTTTCCGTCGCATGCTGGTTGGTCTTTATGTACTCAGAGCTCGTTGGGTTAATTTATAGATCATACGAATAGGCGGCAGCGTTGTTAAGCTATTAATAGTTTTTAATTTTTATATAGCATCATTATTAAGTTTCTTGCTTCAAATTGTAATTTGCCCCTGAGATAAAGTAACAAAATCTTCAGTCATGTTTATAGTTAAGGGGTTACACCACTCTGGGAGGTAACATTTTGGTAGAAAATGGATGATTCTAACAAGGAAGTGATTTTTTTTTTGGTACTTATTAAACTATTGTTTTATTAGAAAGAATTCCTCCTCCACGACTGACATGCAACTTTTCCCGATTCAAGTTATTTGATACTGAAAATATAATGTACTTATTTAGAAATAAAATGTATTATAAATTGCTACCACTAAAATTAGTACCTACTTGAAAATAGTTAAAAATAAAATAACACAAGTAGTGTTTTATTCATAATTGTTAAAATAGATTTTTACAAAGTAAACGCCACCACATTCAATTATTAACTTGTGATGTAGCCGTCGAACCAGGATTACCTTTAAATTGGACAATTAAAAATGATACAAATCTACACTGAAAATGTCAATTGTCGGTCTCTTGAAATCCCTACAATTCACTAGATTGTTAAATATTCAAAACTTCGTTAGTTTGAACGTTGATGTAACGCATAAGAACACGTTTATGGTGATTGACATTAGAAAACCCAGCAATACACGAGTACACCTACCTATTCGTATTTAAATTCAAGTACCAAGTTCAATAACCCCAACTAAGCTCCACGCACCTACAAACTATCACGCTTATTGATAGGTTGCTACTTAAAATTTAGGTAATATAGAGAAATCACAACTAAATCAAATTTTACTTATCAAATATAAAAATTTCGTTGTCTGTCCGTCTGTCGTAACTTCGAATAACGTCCATAATTTCGTTAGAATTCACGGCTAAAAAACAAATTAAACGGCCGGAGATGGGGCTTGAATCCCGGGCCAGCAAACCCGATCCGGCCGTTTAACGCATGTTGCTACCATCGCCTCTTCGAGGACCGTCAAAAATATACTATATAATATACAAGCATTTAGCGGGCTTAATAAAGACGCGAAGCATTTCATGTTCTGTGATTTTTCATCGGTGTACGGCTAGTTTATAAATTATATTTATTATACCTTTATAGGTTGAGCACATTGGTAGATAATTTAAAAATATGTTTTTTCAATTATAGCTTTTAATTTGTCGTACGTCATTAGTAATTATTTATTTAAAAAAAACTAACAAATATTTTACAAATATTATGTTACATATTATATTTTACTGACAATGACAGACAAATAAAATATTCAAATAAACATTTAGTATACTTTGGAATAAATTTCTGGATATCGCAGGAAAAATCTCATAAAATTATTCGTGTGTCATCTAAAAGAACTTGTAGAGCTTTTAAGGTCAAGCATGTCTCACAGGGTGTTCTTTAGCTTCCGACTGTTACGAGAGCCCCTATCTCCATGCGACACAATGAAGTAGGTAGAATCCTTTGTTCCGATCAAATGTCATACTTCAATGAACAATTCTGTAAAAGGAAGGAAATTGGGGAAGGAATGGACCTAAATTTGCCTTCTCAGAATTAAATGACAAGAAAATAGTTTCCCCCGCTATTTGGAGAAGCCTTTATTAGGTTTCAATAAAACTAAAAAAATCCCTCAATAGCTGGGATATAAAATAATTTTCATTAGTGCACAATACAGTATAGATTAAAACAAAAATTATTAATCAATTAGAAAGATACGCCACAAAATCAAATCAACGAAAAATATTTTGGCTGCTACCGGGGTTCAAACTCAGATAACCTAGCTTTCCGGGCCGGTTTGTTACCAATTTTACCACATCGACCAGGCTGATGTGGTAAAATTGGTAACATTAGCTTGGTACCTTTCCGTCGACATACCGACCTTTTCTGTTTGTCTCATTTATTAATTGATTAACATATATTATCCATTTATAGAGCAATCTACTTTTTCTGGCGTGGTAAGTACAATTTACTTTGTGTAACTTCCGCTAGGGGACTCCAGAATTAAATTAAATTTTATCAAATGTGTCGAAAAATTAAAAAAATGAATTAAACCGTTAATAAACGAGACTTACAGATAAAGTCGATATATTGACGGAAATTTACCAGGCTGATGTGGTGTAATTGATAACCTGCCCGGAAAGCTAGGTGATCTGGGTTACAAATCCCGGTAGCAGCCAAAATATTTTTTCATTGATTTGATTTTTCTGCATGTCTTCCTAATTGATTAAAAATTTGGCTTTAAATTTCAAAGAACTTTGTTCTGAAAAATTGAAACTTCACGGTAAAAATGTGTTATTGAATATAATAAATTTTAATTTAATATTATTAATTATTTTGAACACATACATTTTTAATGTAACTTTCATATAAATATTGTTGCGTCACTTTAAAAGGTCGATAGTTGACACCTCTAGCTCTGTAGGAATTGCTACTTTTAATTTTAAGTTATTAAATTAAGCCATTTGTGGAATTATAAAAAAACTTTTGTCGTGAAAAATTACCACTTCCAACTATTGTTATATCCAATAATCACAAAGTCGATGCGTTTGCCATTACCATTAATGAAATATTTACAAAAATGGCCCTATATAAATGTGATGTTCTCATTCTTAGCTTTAAGAGGAGAACTTTGTAGGTACTCAGAGATCCAGAGAAACTCGATGTTCCTCATTACATTGGTATTTACATACATATTTCATTGGTATGTAAAAATGGAGTTCACGCAATAATAATATTAAATATTTCAGGTAGATAATAAGTTGTTACTGACTTGACAGTCGAGTGGTAAGAGAACGCGTCTATATGGCGCCTCTTAATTTACATCTATTCGCTCTCTCATACTCATCTCTCTCTCGTTCATTCCAACAGACGTTCATCCAGATACACTACAATAAATTATCAAATTTTATTTTTATTTATTGCCCTATGGGTTTTATTAATCATTTTGTAAAATTGTGTCGATTTTGTCACCACCATTATCTACAACGAACATCTACCGATAAATATAGTAAAAGTTTTTTTACATTATTCAGTTTAGCAGTTGACACCCTTTTAACAACTGAAGTATTACATGTCAATTACTAGAATACAAGAATACACACAGAATTAGTAACTTCATCATTCACGTCGACGTTCATCGTCCGGTGGGAACTTACATAATATGAAAGGCCTATGTCAAAATACACACATGTCAAAATGATTCCATTACATTTATTCTGACTGAATTATTCTGCATTATTTTGTAAAAAGAAAATTAAGTGTTGTAATATCAATGACCAATGGTATCGCGAGAAGATGGAAAACATAAAATGGGTTTCAAATAATTAAAACATTGTCACAGTCCATGTATAAGTGATATTAGGTTGAACTAAGAATTTTTAAATTATAATAATTCTGATTTGTAAATATATTTGTGGTTATGTTAATATATTGAAATGTTCAAACAGTTAAGTAGCGTCAAGTACTGAAACATAAGTTATCTGTCAACTAGTAAAATTCATAAGTTTACTAGATGTCCAACTACTGAACTTTCTCTTAGTAATTTTTTAAATAAAAACATATTATATTGTGTTATTTTTATAAATAACATTCTTAAACATTAAAAAGTGATAATAGAGAATATTTTTTTGTGTTATCTTTTTTCTTAATTTTCTGTTCAATTCTTTCTTAATGTGTCAACTACTAACGCTTTTACCTTACCTACTGATTCTATACAGAAAAAATCAATTAATTGTTCTATATTGTTCTTTAAAAAAATTAAATATCTTGAGAATACTAGGAAAAATGATCAAGTCAGACGTTTAATTTGTAGCTAAATTCAGATTTAGGTAAATTCATTTTTTGGATAATTAAAAACTCTTTCAATATACAAATTGTATTCAATATAACAAATATATTTTTGTCATAAATAAACTTTTATCCAAATGCATTTGCTGGATTATTTTTCGACAATAATGTTATTCTGTATATGATTTGATCAATTTTTCATTTAGCAGATGTTCAAAGATTGATTTGATCAAGATGCAAATTGTGAAATATTAGGGAACTTAATTGAATTGTTGATTTTTTTCTACTAAAATATTTCGTCTAGAACAACTTTTCTAGTAGGTATGCTCACAATATATATAATATATATATATATATATATATATGTGCATTCTTATACGTATAGGCATTGATACATACAATATCATATATATATTACCAATAATCTGGGTTTGTAATAAATATTTTTTAATTTATAATACGTCTTATAATGCATCTATAGCACACTAACGACCACGAGCGTAGCACGATGCAACACACCTCAAGGACGTACTGATCCTTTAAGAAACGATCAGTACGTCCTTGGTTCTTGGAGAAAGATATCCTTCTGAAGACGCTGTGATATGACTCAAGCGAAACGTTGAGAATCGAATCTCTACACATTACGAAACGTTAACATTAAATTTTGATCTAAAATTGTTTGGTGGCGCCAGTAACTTTCTTTCACTTGTCGCGGAATTGTCTGTTCCCTTAAAAGCGTTACTTCTTACGTTACGTTATTCCCAAAAATCATTAAGGCCAATAATGACCACAGTACCCAAATTTAGACTTTGACTTACCAGACCTCACTTGGTAATAAGCTTCCGATACGAACGGACGTGTACGCACTGTCCCTCGTAACGGAAATTTATTAACAAGATAACCTGAAAATGCCTGTTGTGATTCAGGCGAAACGTCGGTTGACGAATGGTCCTTCTGAGGACCAGATTTTGACGCGGGTTACCCCCAAAGAAATTAATACTAACAAATTCAAAACAGATGTGACAAAAATGCTAAAACTTGGCCAACCATAAAAAAATGACTTTGTATCTAAATTATATTATTATTATATTCCTATAATGAATCATGTAAAAATATTATCCATAAACCTTTTAGGTGTCTATCATATTTTAAATAAAAAAATAAATAAAAAGAAACCCGTGTTTCCCTATCTACCAAGCTTTTTCCACAACCAGCCACAACCACCCACTGGTGGTTATGGTGGTGGATAGCCCTTGGTGTCACATCGAAAATATGCGAGTTGGGGTGGCTGTGCGTGGGTGGGAGTGGGTGACGAAAATGTGCTTTCTAGCACATTGTTTTGTTATGGGAAAGCCGCAAATGCTTCAGATTGTTTCAAAATAGGCGCGCTGATTGTGTCGGTGAGTCTAGAAGGTTCCAGGAAAACCTGTTCTAGAAAGTTCTGGAAGGAGAAGGTTCTAGAAAATTCCCAAAAGTTCTATAGGGTTCTAAACCGAGTGGCGGTATTCTCTTGTGTCGGTGTGTCTAGAAGGTTCCTGTACATTCGAATTTCTTGAAAGTTCTGGAAGGATTATATTCTAAAAGGTTCGCGAAAGTTCTATGTCTATCCAAACAGTGTTCTTAAAATCTACACGTGCGAAGCCGCGCAGGCACAGCTAGTATTATTAATATTTAAAGCATTAACTTTGTGGTTTGACATTATAACAGAATGTTAGTTAACTTAGTAAAAACCACTTCCAGATTTAGGGTATACCAGTTTCGAGACGTAAATAGAAATGGGTAGGTAATAAAAATTAAGAATTTATATTGAATTCTCAGCATAAATTATATACACAGAGTGTCTCTCATATCAAATAGCAAAATCTTTGGTAGAGTCTTCTACGTTAAATTTTGAATAGAAAATATTCTTCACACTTTCGGTAAAATTTCGACAGTTGCGGTGATAAACGACATCTAAGTTTGCATTTCTTTTAATATTTCTTACATAATTTCTGTTATATAGAGACTAAAGTTATATATAGATGAATTTTATAACAACGCAAACATAAGCCCATACAATTATGGTATAAAATATCCATTGATATTACTTCTGAGAAAGTGTTTTGTGAATTGCCTCCATGAACCTCCTTTGATATGATCTTGAACTTTGCGCGAGTGTAAGCCTATTGGGGTTGCCCGATAGGCTCCGCTCTCAGTAAACACATTTGCCAGCAATAGGAAAGTTCGCAAAGGTTTGAGAACCCTACTTTAGATTATATCAGAAATGTGTCACAGCGGGTTGTTTAGGGCACATCCGAGTGTTTGTGTTGTACATTTTATCCCGGCAAAACGTTTCAATAACGATGAGAAAAATATAAAAAATATTGAAGAAGAATTTATCCTATTTTATTAACGTACATGGCTTCATTAGCTACGATATGTTAGTACTAACTACTTTGGGAATAACCCGCGTCAAATTCTGATTGTCAGGACCAGTCGTCTGCCGACGTTTTGAACAGATCTCACTGCTCACCTTCGGGGCGCCTTGTCGATAAGACACTTCTCCGAAAAGCGCACAACCGTTCGGGTCCGGAGCTCACCGTCAAGTGAGAGTTTGAAAAATTTTCAGGTGTATATAGAGGAGTGGGTTTCTCCAGCGACGCCGGTAATGAGATTTGCTCGACTTCTAGTGATCTGTGTGTTTACTTTACTATCGCCATTATTAAATGGTGAAGTGGATGGATTTTCTAATTGCTTCGGTATTTCCATTGTTTATGCGGTTTATTATTAATATTATTTGTATTAGGAATGTGTAATTAATAACATTTACATACTTAACGTTGTTAAATACAAAATAATTATTAAACTCAAATATAGGTAAAAAGTTAATGTTTTTTATCCAATTTTGTGATCAAGTAAATTCTTTTTTCATAAAACAAACGTTTAGCTTAATTAGAAAATAGTAGCAATATTGATGCGACAAGTATTTCGTGCTTGCAACTCTATTTATTTTAAGAAATATAATACTTCACGCTTTAAACATTCGTATTATATACCGTTATTTTTTTTTTCAGATAAAATTGTAGTGATATAAATGCCTAAATATTATCCCAGGAAAATAAGTTTAGCAAGTTTTTAAATTAACATTAGTTTGACTTAGTTATAAAATAATATCATTTCCTAGATAGTTGTTAGATTTTTATTTACTTTTATTTTTTGTTGCCACTGTAGTTCACTCATAATTTTGCATGTATCCAATAAGTAGTAAAAGACAAAAAATATATAATGTGAAAAAGTTTATTCATGGTTTGTGTATGTTAAATTTTTTATCATTATAATTTTTTTTAAAACGTTTGATTAAATCTTTTATCAAGAAAGTTCTAACATCAGCTTCTGCTTTCATTATTTAACTGAAATTCTTTCGATAAGCAAGTGATTTCTCAAGTATAACTTTTTTCAAATGAGAAAACTTTTTAGACTTTTTCGTAACTTAAAATGAATTTATTTGGAATTTTATGTTTCAGTCAATTATTTTAATCAACTCATTTACTTTGTTTTTACGTCAAACAAGGATATAGTAACATATTTTTTTATAAAAAAAATACTTTTTGTTAATAGAGATGCCAACACGGAATACGTGTCGCAACACTATATTCACACTACTTTCAAAATAAGCTAAACGCTTGTGCTGTTTAACGAGCTAAAATTTTATTTTCTTTGTACAGTTAAATAGAAAATATTATAATCATGGTAAATTTTTGATTTTGTGTCACGCGGCTGGCTATTTATACCTTAGTAATCTTATCTATGTCTGTTAAAATGCGGGCAAGTGAGTAGTAGTGCAATTAAGTAGAATTTTTAATTAAAAAATACTAATTTCTGTTGATCGGTTTATCAAGTAGTTATAAATTTTTTGTCCCTTTTTAGAAAATTGTGAGATCATTTAATATTTATGAAGAGTGCATTATATCTACAGTAACTAATTTCAACTTAAGGACTAACATATCTATGCCTATCGACGGATATCTATGACAGCGTTGTGCTTGAGAATTGACACATAAAATATAGTAAGTATAAAGCAAAATTTGTACAAGAAAAAATCATTTAAATTTTTTTCTTCAATGTGGCTTTGCCAACTCGAATTCACAAAATTAATGTTTAATATTTCTGGACATAATACTATACATAGTAAATAAAGTATTGTAAATAACGAAACGACGGTACAGTTACCAATTAGACTTGGGTTCGTTGAAAAATTCAAATATTTGTTTCACAGAGTTATCAATGCTGTCTTTTTGGTATTTCAATGTACTGTCCTCTATGACACATTTTCATCTCCCGTCGACGTTGATTATAAAATTTCATTCAAAATTTACGTTCCCAAAAATAATTAAGCAATCGCCAATTTGATTATATGGTCGGTGGCTAAAAATTAAATTATTATTAATTAAATTCCCTCTTTGTGTAGATTTTCTCAAATCAAAACTTACGCAGATGCGGATTTATGCACGCTTGAAAAATGTTTAGCTCTACGAAAGGAATAGGGTTAAAGGACACTTCTACATGAGTAATAAAATTGTTTTTTAAATACACGTGCTAGAAAGACACTGAAATAATCTTGGCATATTAAATTTAATTAAAAAAGGTCACTTTGGTGATTTGGTCATGTTGAATTAATGGACGATGAGAGGTATATATATATATTTTTCGTACACATTGCCGCTTTGTACTTTATATTTTTAATTTTTGTACTCATGTTTTGGTGCTATTCCTGGTACTTTTAATAATTTGCTACTTGTAATTTATATTGTTTAATGTATGTTCTTTTTAATTTTATGATATATTTTTTTATGTAAAAGCCTATACGCATTGCTGCTCGTTATCTACTCTACATTTTTAATTTTTATACTCATGATTTGGTGCTATTCCTGAAACTTTTAATGTATGTGCTTTTTGAAATTTATTTTATACTCTTTATGTAAAAGCCTAATGGGCGTAAACAAATAAAAAAATAAAAAAAATAAAAAATAAAAATATGAATATAACGAATATGCGCGTGTTTGTGGCAGCAGAATAGGACCACCGCGGAAGACGTGACATGAGTAGTTACACCAGGTACCGAAAGATGCCATTTTAGGAATATTAACAATCAACAAAATTGCACGCGAATATACCTATGTAAAGGTACCTAGTATGAATACATAGTATGAATGGATGAGGCAAGAGTTGCATCTCAGAACTGAATATTTATAGAGCGCTCCATTCTACCTACCGCCGCGGAGAAACCGCATGTACTTAACATATATAGTAATTATACAATGCCATAGAAGGAATACATCCTCATACGCAAAACTTTCCGGTAATAATAAAAGAGTTAGCCAAAAAATGTTTAACAAAAAATGCAGTATTCCAAGTGCTCAGAAAAGCCTTCAGCATTCTTTTTGTATTTTAGATAAAACGTGTATCGGAATGTAGTCTCGTGGTTTCATGTGTGTAATTCACTTAAAAAATGTGAAAAATTAATTTATCGCAACATTGTAAAATTCATTCAACAAATGATTTAGGCGCTCAGTCACGCCCTGACAGGTCCGTCAGAAAGCTTAACACGCAACACGGTATCGAATATAAATAATCCTCATTTACTACAGGTTCGTAAGAGTTCACTTTCCAGGGTTAGGGGTCAACTTACATGGGGGGCGCTATTGACGACAGTCCTAGAGCTTCTTAACGAAACAATAAATAAAGATATCGGATGGCTTTTTCAGTGATCGCAAACTATTTAAGCTTGAGGCTCAATAGAACAGGATTTTGAAGTATTATTAAATTTCTTTTTTATAGTGTGAATTATAATTTTTGAATATTTCAGGAGACGCAACCTACAAGAAACAATCTAGAAAATAATTTGCTGGATACTATCGGGCAAAGAACAACAAACTTAGGTCATTATATTTGATATATTCACAAAGTTTTCCAGCAAAAAATATAAAATACTCAATTTTAATGATTTATCAGAAGCAATATGAAAAAGAAAAGGTTAAAATATTATTATAATTCTAAGATGAATATGTTGTGTTTAAAAAACTTATTTTAATTTAAGAATTAAAACTGTTAGCGCATTACCTTAAGAAAAAACAATACATATTTATGGATATTTTTCAGCAAAATATTAAAAGTCCAGCAACTAAATAAAGTTTTTATGATTTTTTAATGAACTTTTAATGCATTTGATGAATTTGTTCTTTTTTTTTAATAATTTATATAGAAGACATATATCTTGGCCTTTTTAAAAGAACTTTGGAACTTTAAAATATCCACAATTTAAAATATTCCAAATTTATGATGTAGTTAAAATTACTGCAATAAGATTTCTTACTCGTGGGACTGTACAGTCGGCCAACGATGAATCTGTTTATTTTTTGTTTTTATTACAATATATTAAAATAAAGATTTGTTTAATGTTTGAGTTCGGCGATGATTTTGGTGATTACAATTGAGTTACTCTTGTACCCGATAGTATTTTGACATCTTTAGTTAAGTTAATTAATAATTATTTATAGAAAAAATATTAAGTGTTAATTTTCGAGATATTTTTCTCATCAGCTGTTAAATTCCAATATTTAATTATCTCCCTGATAGTCTCTAGTTTTAAAAGTTAAATGAATCTTGTAATCCAAAGCAAACTTTAAAAAACTTTTAAAGCGTATATTCATTTTTTTTAAATTACTTGTTATCAATTACAATACCAAAACGTTAATAATAAAACAAATTCAAGTATGACGTAAAACAACACATTGTGCGCGGTGTATACATTCGAAACAAGTATCAAACAAACGTCATGTGCTTTGTTACTGCACTGACAAGCGTGAAGCTGTCATATAACTTTTAATTCTCGCGCAGATATCGCTCACTCATACATTGACATGTATCTGTATACAAAAAAGTGCCATTAATATATTGATTTGTAATTTTAATCATTGTATTTGTGGTAAATGGATGTGTGTATTTAATATATATATATTTGGGAATATTGGTTGCAAGAAAAAAGAAAAGCCGAAAAAATAGTCATCACACAACATTGAATCAGAATGTGATTATTTTAACGCTTAGCCGTAAATGACATTTTTGTTTTCTGTTTCTGCATTACTGCTATTATCAGACATGTCTGTAATTATTCTGCATCATACGCAACATTTATTTGCTGGAGAACTAGTGCTGTGCTCCAGCCTCAGCTTAAGACTGGCAACATGATGTGGAACGGAATTTTAATGGCCCTGCCAATTCCGAAAGCTCTGGCCTTGATATCTTTGAAGTGGAATAGCATAATTGTGGGGTATTAAATCAATAACCCACCGAGGTGTTTCTAAGATAAATACAAAAAACGAGTCACTATCCATTTTGTCATGGGATACATCCTTGGGGGTTTATTGGTTTGGGGGTTAATTAGTTGAAGTGGATATTTCTGGTTTGTTTTTTTATATTACGAGGATATTGCTCTCTATGCTTTTAAAAGTCATTTGGAAGAGAATGGGCTGTACTTATTTTAAAATTTCAAATTCAGTATGCTCAAAATTAGTAATCCTCGGCGACTAAATTCAAAATGTTTTTTACATTTTTGGATATTACTGCCTTTGCTTTTATACCCCTCAATTCTGGTTCCTCGTCTTCAAACTTCGGCGCATTGCAAAAAGGGAACTTCAACGACATGCTACCAATCGGAAAATAATTTGAATAATTTAATTCAAGATCATATTTGAATTCTTCGTCTCTCAAATTTTGCGAGTAACCGTAATATTTTGAGCTCGTAAGCAATCTTGCATTTGACGCTCGTTTGTCCCTTTGATTTTCTTGTTTTATCTTTTATCAGTTTGCAAGCGTTGTGGAGCTAGTAACATTTTTGTTTCTTCAGCAATTGTATTGCCCACTTTGTAATCTTTTGGTTTCCGGTATCTCGGGTTGTGAAACCTTTTAATATTTTGATAACATAAATTCTAGTTAAAATGTAAACATGAGATTTTTACGCTATATTGATTTGGCTTAGTAATATTAACTTACCTTTTCACGTCCTTGGTTCAAATATAAATAAAATATAGATGAAAGATTATAAAATATAAACTAAGAAAATAGTTTTTGATGACTGATGTTTATCACTCTCAAAAACGATCTCAAAGTCATTGCAAAGTCAAAACGAATCTCAACACAATTATTTTTTTAGAAATTTTTTAGAATAGTATTCAAATAATACGCAAAAATGTTTCCATGTCATTTTGTCTTATTTCATGACAGTTGTGATTTAGAAGCATTATACCTGATGTTGAATATGAAAGTAGGTTTGAGCCAGATATGGAAGTTGCATTCACCTAGAAATTTCAAATAAAATAGATTGTGCAAATTTAATAGTGTGATGGTTAGATCATTAGAGCGTGAGAGTGTGTAGTATGAGAATTTTTGCTTTTCAGACAAACAAAAAATCTGCTAATAAGTAAGCAGTTGTAAAATCCTAGCAATTCATTGCCGGAGTTGCCCGGGTTACAGATTTAGTTACAAAGGGGTATGTGGGGGAGGGTTGCTTTGCTATGCAAAACCTCTCTATAGTAAATATGTTTCTATTTGATCTAATAGGTGAATGGAATGTCCAGGTGAGTGGCGTGGAGTGATAATTTTCTTCAGGGTCGTAAAATTCAGTTAAGAAAATTTAGGTTTAAAAAATCTGTACGATTTTATTTTTTAAACAATATAAAAAGAGTAGCTTGTTGGTCTTGTGGTTAGGACTCTCGCCTCGTAATCCAAAGGTCGCGGGTTCAAATCTCACTCTAGACAAGCAAGTTAGTCCTATTTTCATAGCACAAGCGTTTAGCTTAGTTTGAAAATAGTAAGAATATTAATGTGACACGTATTCCGTGTTCGCATCTCTATTTTGTAAAAAAAAAATTAATTATATATAACACTATAATTAAAATTCTATTTGGTGTAAAGAAAAATATAATAAAAATTCCCTACCATTTTTCAAAGGCCAAAAAAATATAAGTTAATTGGTATTAATAAGCAATTACAAGAAAAAGAAAATAATTATTGTAAAAAAATAGTTTTTTTTCTGTGTTAAGTGTAACATGGAGAAATTTTTTTTTAAATCAACACATCAATTATTTTAAAATCAAACATTTAAGCCATTGAAAGGAAAATATTTATCGTTTGTTTTCAATCATTTCAATTACCTTAAAAGTCATATCAAGTCTTCAAATGTGATTGGAGTGATTTTTTTAATATATCGACGGCTCCTATGTATAATATCGTAACCCACAAATCGACGATTTTTATTTTTTTGTGTATTTCATATGTTTTTAATTATATATTTATTTCCAAGAAAGAGAAAGATGTTTCGGACATATTTTATCGTATCTCAAACAATCACATATTTTAATTTGCGTTGGAAAATAACATAAGATAATTTTATCGTTTGTAACACTTACGATAACATACGTTGGAAACTAACATAAGATAATTATCGTATGTAACACTTACGATAATATGCGTGAGAAAATAACATAAGAAAATTATCGTATGTAACACTTGCGTCATTTTACTTCGCGTTTTTTCCGAAGTAAAATGTTGTAAGTCATTTATACGATATTTTACGTCGCGTCTTTTCCGAAGTTAAATGTTGTAAGTCATTTATACGATATTTTACGTCGCGTCTTTTCCGAAGTATAATATCGTAAGTGCATTTCTACAAAAACCTTTAATAATTTTGACTTTTTGGTGATTATTTATGAAACTACAGTATAAAGTAAAATATTGAAACGAAATTTCAAAAAAATTGGGCAATATTTAGATTTTTACCGTACGAAAATATGTTCAAATCCTTCTCCTGTAAAATTGTATTTTGTGGGTTACGATATTATATGTAGGAGCCGTCGATATGAAGGTTATAAAACCAAAGGCATTAGTAATATAAAAAAAAATGATTAGTCATCGATTATTACTAATTTAGAATACACTGAAATCGTGATTTTATAGGAAATATGGCTTATAAATTTATAGAAAACGTGATTTTGGAAGGGATAGATACATAAAATCTAGAATTCAGTACATAGTAATCCTCGGTGACTGCCTTCAAAACATTTTTTAAATTTTTAGAATATTTGCTGCCTTTGCTTTTGTACCACACATATGTATTATTTTTTATATATATAAATAAAGTATAATAAATGAATAAAATGCACTATTTTAAATAATTAATCCTCAGTGACAACTTTCAAAACATTTAAATTTTTTTTGGATATTGCTGCCTTTGCTTGTATACCCCGAATATAAAATAAAAGTAACTTTCAAACGAAATTATGATATAATCATAATATCAGATGCAATAAGTAGTTTTGTGGAGATACTAACGATACTGGCGAGACACGCTTTATGCACCGAATGTACCTAGTTGATTCATGTCTGAGCCCTATAAAGGGAAGCCTTTTTATTTGCTAATAATTGAAAGCCTCACACGTGTCAGCTTACTTCCCCGCTCACATAAAGTAGTAACAAGAATTTTAACATTATTACAAATTGAGTATGTATGTGTAATATTTTAGGAAATCAATATTATTTATTACTTGAAAAACATCCAAACTTATAAAACTCTTTGTCAGTCTGTCTATTCTTTACATCGTTTGACAGCTCAAATTTTGAATCTCCCCATTTCTTTCCCAGATATAAACGTAGAATTCCAAATAAAACATAATATTATCCATTCCAAATTTTGCACATTGCGAAAAGAAAATTCCGCTCCCCCTACCTACATCACTACCGCCCCTTGAAATAATTTTATATCCAAATAATTTATTCCAAATGAAATTGAAAGTCATAATTTTTTTTTACCCTTTAGGACCCAAAAGATTCAAGGAAAAAAATAAACCATTCATGCTTCTCCTGATCACATCACACATAAATATTATTGAGAAGTCAGTAACTCTAAAAAATAAACATACACGTATATGTATATCTAAGTATGAAATTGAATGTATGTTTGTCTGCCTGTACTCAAACTAAACATTCTGTAACCCTTTGTCTGTAACCTTTTGTAGCCCATGGGGGCATAGTTAGAGGGATATTAATATTCAATGAGTTTGTCTGCTTTTAAAAGGCTGTAACTTCAAAACTAGGCACTAAATGTTTCGCGTTAATTTTTTTCTCCGAGTTTTTCTTGATACAGAAACAGGACAGGAACCATATAATTATTTTTGAAATAATTATTTTCTCTATTAATTGTATTCTGTTATGAGTATTCTTTATTTATTAAAATTTTTGGCTTTCGAAAAATGTTGTGAAAACATTAAAAGAATGATAGGGGATTTTTATATAATTTTTAATAAATTTTTCTTTTTATCTAATTTTGATTATCACGTCATTTGTGTTCCAAAAATGAAATACAATTGTACACATGAACAGTCGTACAGATCTGAACCAAAATTTTCTTATTTGCATTTTACAACCCTGAAAAAAATATAGTCACTTCGCATCACTTTCCCGGAAATCTCATCCACCTCATGCCTGTATCCAAATGACAAAATTGTTAACATTTATAGATTTTACAAAACATCTCCCCCCTCACAAACTCAGTTTTGACAACGCTGGAAACGTAAAACAATACGTTGTATATACATATTCAAAATGAAAAATGTCGATCAATAATTCCATATAGTTATAAATTCTTTTGTTTTAGAATAAATCTATTTTCAATACAAATTCTTGTCCAAAAAATGTAGATCAGTGAAAATATGTGTTTGAAAAATTTCATTTATAACATCAAAAAGTATGTTAAAACATTCGCCAATAACAAATACGACAAGCTCACCAAACCCTTTATGAAAAATGGAAAAGTCATCAAACTGATACAAGATCTGTTCCGTAACCAAACAGCTCAGATCAAATTACATAGTTAAATATGGGTGTGTTTTGTCAACATCTTTATGTTCAATCTTTCCTGACTGTTTTTCAAATACGGTATATAGAAGGCATAAAAGTAAATGAAAGATGTACGAGTACCTATAAATAACCTTCTTGACATCGATGTCTAGTATTGTTAGCTGAAAACATATACTGCACAACTTTTGAGTTAAGCACATTACAAATGATAAGATATTGTAATCCATCAACAAGCTAAGAGAACTAAAAAAAATATTCTTAAGAAGGAAAGCCGCGTCTTTTAGAAAGTTGCTCAGTGTTCAAAATACCAGTGCTCTAATACATCTTGCAAGGGATATATTAGTATTTATGATTCATAATGCACACTAAAAGCTTGTCGTTGGCATTCGTTAAAATAATACGGAAGAAAAATAAAACTTTTTGCAAGATTCAGAATGATTGGAATAAAATGGATCCATAGAGTTTCATGCCATGAGGTATGTAATTTAATATGTAGGTGTGTTCATACTTGGTAAAATTTTTACCTAGAGACTAAGTAAGACATTCTAAATAGAATTTATTTTATCAACTGAGCAGATTTGTGTTTACGTCTAGACAAGTTTTATAAACAAATTTGCTAATCGTTTTACGCTTGTTAAGTAGTAGTTTCTTTTGTGGCCCCAAAATCTTTGACGCATTAAGTAATGAGTAAAAGGTGTCGACAAAATCTTTTATTTGATGATAGCTATTCAGAACATCTGTTGTTCGCATACACTTTGAATTTGTTTTTGAATGAATAAGAAACATTTCACCGGAATTTTAATAAGTCAGATAATGTATCAAAGTGATGAATACTTATTATTAGCGGTATCCATTAATCAATCCGGTATCCTATTTTTCGATTCACCTCCGGCATTTTGGGTCGTAAAAACTTCGCAAAATGTTACGCGGCGCTTAAGTTTTTCGTTATTTTGTTTTAAAATATTCATTGTCGCATCGCGGCAGGCGAAAGACTTTGAACTTCGGCTGTTGACTCTTTGGGAAATCAGCACTTTTGTCAAGTTTCATTTGGGTAACAGGGCGGCTTCTGATGAGCGCGATACACGGGGCGGATCCGAGCTTCCGAACTTTCCGCGTAAACTTTGATGGCGCGCGGTAGGTACTAACAGTGAAAAATGTTCTATGAACGTTCATTTAAAAAAAATAGCTTCGCACATACCGTCAAACCGTCAAAAAAACAGTGCCCGAATACATTATTAGGTACTTTTCCGAGTAAAACAATTTTGTCATAACAAAAACTTTTAAAATATGTTTTTACAATTTTGACCTTTCCCCAAAACGGGTCTTTATAATAAATTAGGTAAAAGTTTTTTAAACTTTCCAAGACGAGTGATTCACAATTTGCGTTATTGGCATCAGCGGTTCTCAAATATATAATTTTTAAATAGATAAGCAAAAAGAAAAAAGTCTAAACCAACGTATAAAATTAAAAATAAAATATTTAAAATTTTAAGTAATAATGGATAAGAATATGACAGTTTTTTTGTAATACAATGTAAAAAAGAAGCTAGTAACAGTGAATAATATTGAAATTTTCATTCTTATTCGTTATGACTGAACTTTTTGTAATAATTGCAAATCTTATAATTCACGTGCATAGTTAATATGTTATGAGTAGTCAACACCAGGGTACTAGTACCGGCGTGACACGTTCAAGTAAACAAAGTTTCTATGGGCGATGACCTAATTATAGTGAAATGGCAGTGGTTCATTATTGCGGAGGGTAGTCAAATGCCATTCTTTTTTCAAACTTATACGTATGACATCAAAGTGTGTTACTGAATATTTCAATATTGTTAAAAAATTTCTAAGATACGGTTGAAATGATTTTTTGAACAATAAAATATTTTAAATTTTAAATGCGGTTTTAAATTATCTTACAGGAATGCGGGCGATGTCAACAAAATCAAGAAAATACTAAAAAGTGATGTGTATATAATATCTTGTAAATTCTCGGTAAGATCCCGTAAATTAATGTCGGAAATTTTTACTTTTTATATTGAAGTTGATATTTTTTAATACGAAATGCTATTATATTAAAGACAAAAGATATTTTATTAAAGAAAATATTTTCATTGTGACGTAGTAATTTAAGAAAAAATTTATGTGAATTTTAATACCAAATTTATTCATCAATTAGAAAGACACACAGAAAAATCAAATCAACGAAAAAATTATTGTTAATCAATTAATAAAAATGAGACTTACAAATCAGGTCATTATACTGACGGAAAGGTACGAGTCTGATATGGCGTAATGGTAACGCACTTTCCTGGATAGTTAGGGGATCTGGATTCGTGTCCTGGTGGCAGCCAAATATTTTTTCGTTGATTTGATTTTTCTGAATGTCTTTCTAATTGATTAATAAATTTGGTTTTTACAAAATGCATTTTTACAATTTACGGAATTGTTTACAAGACTAGGGAAGTGACAAACGTTATCTTGGTGGGTAAGATTTTTGAAAAATAAGACAAACTGCAAAGGCAATATAAAATATAAAGAAAAACGACGCCAATGTCGCATATTTTGAAAGTCATAATGACTTTGTCCATAGAGAAAATAATAAATGATCTTCAATGTTTCCAACACCATGGTTCTTGGATTAAATGATGTAGTCAAATAGCGATCCATTAGGGTGTTGGAGCAGTGGCGTGCACTCATTACTTTTAAATAATATTTAACTAGAATTTATACGAAATAAATCTCAGTTATTACCAATTTTCAGATTTTATTTGTTGTTATATTTTGTACTTTGTCAAATTTTTATATTTTGTCATATTCGTTCGTATCAAAATATAACAATGACGAAATATATTGTTTTATTTTGTCACATAAATATTTAATTTGGATTTTTTCCAAAATATATGTTAACATAAAATTCATGCCTCAGTGTACCGACTGTAAGAGAATGGGTAGATGGTGATCAACTTAGTTATTTTCTAGCTAGGTCTACTATCTTGAGATTTTAATATTAAAATAATACTTAAATAAGAGAGGTAAAATATTGTGATAGAATTTATTTTTAATTTTTTTAATATTGGATAAAATTTAGATGTTTTTTTTTTATAATCCTCGCAATTTCCCAAAAATGTCTTGTACCTACTAAATGATTTTCTATAATAGATAAAAGCATCGAGTAGTATTTTCTACAAAAGTTGGGCATAATTTTTTAATGTTCGGATATTTACCTTAAAACTGATCAATGCTTGCTTTTCAGATTAGTTATACTTACATGAACGACCAGGAAAAACACGAGGAACTTATAAAACACCTTTTGACCACTCAAAATTTCTTTCCGTCTACACTAGGCTTATGAGGGGATAAAACTAATGAAGAAATGGGAGAAAATGTTTTATTTAATAAATATATGTAGTATTCGAGAATACTGACAGGATTTCTAGAATTTAATTAAATATTTTTCTTTTGAGGAAAACAAATTTAATTGTTAAAATCTATGAAAATTCATTAAAAAATAATGTTAGATTAGCTGTCTGTAGACCCGTTAAAAATCACGGGAAATAAAAATAACCACTTGCCATTCGTGACCGCGTATCATAGGTATACCGTGCACTGATTGCGTGTTTGTGTAAGTTTTAATTCCAGCAGTGTACGGACTTTGCGACAGACAGGTGGACAGACAGATAACGAAATTATTATGTTTAATAACATTTCAAATTCCTAATGTCTTTTTTGTTTATATTTTCTAAAATTTCTACATATTCGTAAATAACTGATTAATATAGATATCTTTTACAAAAAAATATAAATAACGATATATAAAAAGAGTCTCGTTGAATTCAATGAACGCCGGCTGAGATCGACTTTGTGAATCTATGTGAAAACTGTCATTTGCAAAATACAAAAACTTACTTGACAAGCAAAATTGATCGGTGTTAGTATTTCTCCTTTACAAAAAAATATGAATGTATTTTTTTTTAAATTTTTTGTTTATAAATTTATATGAATAATTTTTAAATACACATATTCAATGCAGGCTATTTGAAAAGTTCGCAACTAAAGGATAATGATTTTTTTTTTAAACACTAATTTTTATATAATCTTTCGTAACTTCAGATTGTCCTACAATGTTCTTACGTCATTATCCCATCCTGGACATGCGATTCTTGAAAACCCTTAAAACCCTCAAAATTACCGTTTAACCCCGCTTCTAGCCCATTATTTAAAGAAAACTGCTTGCTATTACAGAATTTTTTATAGGTTTAGTGACAAATTATCCTTAAATTTGTCGATTTTTGGTATTGAAACGATACGGGGGACCTAAATTATCCCGGTGAAAATAATATTTTTTCTTTGACAAACAAGATCTTTCTTATATTTTTTTGTTTGGTTGATCCAAAATATTAAAAATTTTCTTACCATACCTATATTTTATCTAACTAACTAACTAACTAACCATCACGCCGTTTCCCTGCAGGGGTAGGCAGAGAGGATTGAACGCCACACTCTTCTATCCTGGCACACCACTTTTGCTTCGGCCACATTCATACATCTTCTCATACACGTTCTACGATTGTTGTGGCTTTTAACAGGGCCATCCTCAAATACTTGTAGTACCTGATCGTGCCAGGTCTTTCGCGGACGCCCTCTATTCCTGTTGCCTTCAACATTCGCCTCATATATTTTCTTAACCATCCTTTCCTCGTTCATACGTTCCACATGACCAAACCATCTCAGCACTCCTTTCTTTATTCTATCTACCACACTACAGCCAGCATTGCATTCACTTCTAATTTGTTCATTCCTCACTCTATCGACCAAAGATTTTCCACACAAGCGTCTTAGTGACCGCATTTCAACCGCATTCAGTCTACTTTCATTCCTCTTTTGCCAATTCCAGGCTTCACTTCCATACATAAGGGTTGGCACTAGAACGCCATTATGTACCGCTAGTCTTGCTTCTTTTGACAGATTCTTATTGGCCATAATTGCATTTAGTGCACCATTAACTTTGTTTCCCGCAGTTACTCTCCTTTCGATATCATTCTCAGCCTTGCCGTCTCTACTAAACATACTTCCCAAATACACAAACTCGTTCACTTGTTCTAAGCATTCGTTGTTTATAATTACATCACACTTAGTCACTCTTTCGTCTCTCTCGAATACCATCACTTTCGATTTGCTGACATTCATCAAAAGTTCACTCTGCATGCATACATCGGACATCCTGGATACCAAGCACTGCAGATCAGCTTCACTGTTAGCCACTAATACTGCATCGTCTGCGTATAGCAGACAGGATATGGTGAGTCCGTCCATTTTCGCTCCAACTTCTAGATCCTTCAGTTCTTTCATACAATTATCCATATACAGGTTGAAAAGCCATGGTGACATTACGCATCCCTGTTTGACACCTTTTGTAATATCAAACCATGATGTGAATGTCCCATTAATTCTCACGCAAGCACTACTTCCTTCGTACAGGGATGCAATTGCCTGTATGAGTTTACTCTTCACCCCATATTCAGACAAAACCTTCCATAACTTTCGTCTTATCACTCTGTCATACGCTTTTTGGAGATCCACAAGGCACAAAAAAGTTTTTGGTTCTTTGCCAAAAACTTTTCGGTCATCTGGCGCAGTGAGAAAATCTGGTCCATGCATCCTCTTCCACTCATGAAGGCTCCTTGTACATCCCACACTTTTTCTTTCGTTGTCAACCTCACTCTTTCTATCAAAATTCTCGCATACAGTTTGCCAACAGAGCTCAATAGGCTAATGGCCCGATAATTCGCGCAGTCCATTCGCGACCCTTTTCCTTTGTATAGAGGCATGATAACAGCTCTTCTCCAATCCTTAGGAGTGTAGCTGCCCTCTAAACATTGGTTGAAGAGTCTATGAAGCCACGTGAGTATTACTGGACCACCACCCTTAATGTACTCGGCAGCAACATTGTCATAACCCACAGCCTTGCCATTCTTCATGTGCTTCAATGCTCTTTTAATTTCTTCCACAGTTATTTCATTCACACTGTCGTCACTATTCATAAATCCGTTGGACGCCTCAAAGGAGTCCTCACTCACATTCCCATTATCGCTCTTAAGAAATCACTACGCAATAGATATCTCATTTACATCCTAAAAACGAAAGCCATAATATTTTCTGTACACAAAATCGTTTTTATTCCTGATGGTAATTCAAGAGTAGCTAGGTTTCAATTGTTTGATTGTGATGTTTTATATCTTATGTAGTTTTGTATCGGTGGATTGTTAGAAATGAACCCAAATTTTATCAGTAGTTATAAATCGATTAATAATATTAATGTTATCCATCTAAAATAGTTTTAACCATAATTTAAAATCTGTATTTGAATGCATTTGTCATTAAACTATTAATCAATACATCCATCTTACCGTTAGCTTTCTTATACGAAAATATTTAGTGGAAATATGAAATATTCACCTACGAGAAATTTCTATTCCCAGTAATTTTGCACACTTTTATTCGGCGAAGTTCTCAAACACTATGTATAAATTATACTTATATATAAATTCAGCAGCCTTTTTTTATAAATGAAGATGCACAAACATTTTTAACTACATTTCTTATGTCATAAAAATTTTTTTGGCACAGCTTTTTCTTATCAAAAAAATTCCCCGCACGATGTTAAATTTATTCCATTTTCAAAGGAATATTGGGACTTTATATATTATATCTTCTTACAACCAACTTGGTCATTCGACATTTTAATGCCTTGTGTAAGATAGATTTCAAATATATTACCTATATTTTTATATACAATGACTGATTTATTTTAAAAATTGATGAATTTATATGATGTCAGAGTATATTTTAAAAATATACTCTGACATCGTATACAATATTTGAATATTCTTTACTGTAAATTGCCTTTTAAAAAACTACTTACCTATGTACCGATTCCATAACTTTGACTTCCATTTATTGGCATACGGAGAACTGGGAAGAAAATTGAAGACCTCGTGCTATTTCTAACCATTGAAATAACCGCTAGTGGATTGTTAATTTTTTCATAAGTATCGAATTCAAGATAATGTATATGTGGGGCATAAAACCAAAGACAGCAATATCCAAAAAAATTTAAAAAATGTTTTGAATGCAGTTACCGAGGATTACTAATTTAAAATGTACGGAATTCTAGATTTTATGTATCTACCTCTTCCAAAATAATGTTTCCAATGAATTTATAGACTATGTTTCCTGTAAAATCTCAAATTCAGTACATTATAAATTAGTAATCCTTGATGAGAGCATTAATTTTTTTTTGGATATTGCTGCCTTTGCTTTTATACCCCACGTTAATAGTTGTTAAAAAAAAGATTTTCTAAAATTTGAAATATATTATTAACTAGCTGTCCTTACCTGGCGTTGCACAGGTTAAGAATTAACTTTATAATAAATTTGAGAGGGTAAACAAAGGTTCGATTCGAATGGTATAGATTTGCATCGAAAAAAAATAAAAAGGTTAAAATAATAGGGAGGAAATGTCGCATATGTTACCCGCCGGGTCCTTAAAAATAAGTTTCCAAATTTTGAGTCCGATCGGTCAAATGGTACAGATTTGCATCGAAAATATGTCAGGGGAGGGGAAGGGGTATCAGAATAAGGAGGAAATGTTGCCTATGTTACCCGCCGAGTCTTAAAGAATAAGTATCCAAATTTTGAGTCCGATCGGTCAAACGGCACAGATTTGCATCGAAAATATGTCAGGGGGAGGGGAAAGGGTATGAGAATAGGTAGGAAATGTTGCCTATGTAACCCGCAGGGTCCTTAAGCATACGTATGCAAAATTTGAATCGAATCGGATAAACGGTGTGGATTTGTATAGAGAAAAGACAGACAGGCAGACAGACCGACAGACAGACAGATAGACAGACAGACCGACAGACAGACAGATAGACAGACATACATTGAGTTTTATAGGTATAGATTAGTTATATATTCATAAGCCTAGAAGGCTCTTAATTTCTTTCGGTGCATAGGAGCCTTTAGTTGGTCATATCATCTCTGGGATTATTTAGCTCTACAGTTATTTCAACCTGTTGTGTTAAACTTAGGTATAAATTTAGACAGAAATTTTATGAGATTTTTTTCTTCAATAAAAATCAGACATGCTTCGCATAAAATAGAACTGTAAGATAAAATAAGAATAAGCAACAATAAGCGTCAAGTGATTTCTCAGCCGCCTGATCTCGTTTTTTTCAAGTTAGGGTAAATTCAATTGGTTCGCGCATGCGGAAGCTGCGTGCGCTGCTTTCAAAAAATCACAGAGCGGCTCGTGCCTCAGTTCGTCACGGCGCCTCGTGACATAATAGTTTTATACAGAAAATAGTTTTTATGTGGAAAAAATATGTCATGGACTTAATCACTTTGTAACATGATTAAATAAGCAATAATTCTTAATGCATTTCAACTAAGAATGATTTTTAAATGTATGATTTAAACTATACGATCAGCAAAACATAAAGACGATTATTAACTATAAAATATAAAGTAAAGAAAATTTATAATTTAAAAAATTATTTCATTATTCAAAATAAATTCACAATATCTTTATTGTTGTATGTATGAATCTTATCATTATCTGTTAATCCTTTCTTATTTGTCTCATCCTATAATTGTGGTAGACATATAAATAATCTTTTGTATTCTTTTCATACAATGTATGTACCTATGTCTTCCTGTTTTTTGACCAAATAAATAAATATACGTTGGAAAGCATTGTAAAATATTAATTAATAATAATAATTATATTCATTTTTACCTAACCTATTGATTTTGGTTTCAATGTGTCTTATGACTAAAAGACGGTCTGATTGACTTATACTGTCATGTTCTTGACCTGCCTAGCAAGCCAAGTGTTCTTATCCAGGGAATTCCGGATCCTGTAATTAGGAATCTCTTTAATGATTTATCGTGACTCGAACTAAGGAACAACGATTTTCGGTGGCAAGGTATCACGTGTGGGGTTGCGTCTTTGCTCTCCAAGCCGCCTCGTATTCGGCGCGGATACATTCATGCATCTTCCGTCCCTTTTGTGCACGTAAACATACGTCACATATAGATACAATATACCTTACCGAATATAGAAATGAATAATTAAAACAATTGAGAAATGTTTTATAATAAATTAAAAAATAGATAGACATTTTCCTTATAAATAACTTCATATCCATGAGACTTCTTTAATTTAACTCAATTAATAAATATTGTTTAAACCGTGTTATTGTAAGTATTTCGTTCATACATGCGTGAATTAAATTGAAGTAAAAACATTTCTTTAAACAAATATTCATACAATTTTAAAAATAAAATTAACAGCTGCAATCCGAAGGTTTACTGGTGCGAGCCAACTTTCCTCTTTCAGGAGATAAACGAGGTACATGTGAGCTCTCCTACTAAAAATATTTTCACAGTATGATAATTCGGTTAATGTCAAACATGGTTATAAATTTCACCGAAGGCTGTTTCCAATATGACACTTTAACCTCTGAGAACAATATCACACGCTTAAATGTTATCTCCCTTCTGAAAGGGTAGCTAGGCAGAATAGCGGAAGCAAATAATTCCAGGCCTTTAGAATGACAATGTACACGACTTTCATTGCTTCTATTTATACTTAATTATGTTTTTCACTGATAAACCTGTACAATCTCTCTATTGTTCAGGTTTTTCTATATTCATTTCATTGTATGGAATGTTGAACAGTATGATATCTTTATATATGTTTTGAATGAAATCAATCCAAATTAAATAATCTTAAATTAAGATTATGTGATAAAGATGTAATTTAAGTGATCTGGTGATCCATGGTTCGAGCCCCATTCCAGGACAACAGAAAGTTAGTCTTATTCTCATGGCACAAGCGTTTAGATTACTTTATAAATAGTAAAAATATTGATGCGACCAGCATCTCGTATTCGCATCTCTATTTTTTTTAAGAAAAAAATCGAAACATTTTTTATATTATATACTTATACGGAGTTAAAATAACAATCTAATTTTTTATTAAATATCAATAAACTGAATATAGATACGTATACGGTGTCTCATATCCAGTAGCAAAAACTTCAGGGGAGTCTTTTTTTTAATAGAGATGTGAACATGGAATAAGTGTCGCATCAATAATCTTACTATTTTCAAAATAAGCTAATCGCTTATTGTATGAAAATAGGACTAACTTGCACCGATCACCAGATCACAAGGCAAGCCTCATGAATGAAAAATATTATTTTCATTCAACATGAAATGTTGAACAATACGAAAGTAAGCGCCATCAAAGTCATATTTTTTCAATATTTTTGACTTACTTTCTGTAAAATGCTGGATTGTCACTACTATGCATTATTAAAAATTCATTCGCTTTAATACAAGTAAAATAAAATAAAAGAAAATTAAATAAAAAACCTTACAAAAAGCGTATTTTCAAAATTTCTGCACGGTTTTAATAATTTGATTTGTTTCGTATCAAAGCGAATGAATTTTAAAAATTCGATATATGTTTCTTTAGTGATGTTCCAACGTTGTACAGAAAATAAGTAAAAAAACTAATCCATAAAAACCAAGTTTTTATTATACTCTCTTTCTCATTTGTATTGTTTCCAATTTAATATTCTATCAACATATTTCTCTTGCTTTTAATTCATGTGGAAAATCTATTTCTTGTTTATTATCATCCTTAAAACTTATAAAATATCGAAAACGTAATAATTGGTATAGAGGGGCACGGCGTTGGCGAAACCGTCTGATCGGACCCATGGCTCGAGTCAGACTAGTTGAAATAGGTTTCGCGCCTTCTCCACGCATCGGGCTCCTTTATCATTTGTATGGTTTCCAATTTGAAAAAGTTGTTAAAATTTCGAAAAATCCAAAATTATACTATAATAAAAAAAATTTAAACGAAAATTTGTAAGATCATTTCTGCCTGCAAAGTTTCAGCTCCATTGGATCACGGGAAAAGGGTTAAAAATCGATCGAAAGTTTTTTCGGCAGACAAGCAGACGCTACGAGTTAAAAGAAAGGGAGAAAAAATATTGAAAATGAAAATGTTGATGTTGCTTTTCGCCATAATGATCAACATGTACCTGCGGGGTACAGAATATTTTATATTCAAAGTTGAATTAAGAAGTCTCCTTCGAAGTTTTCTGCTATTAGCTACGAGACCCTTTGATGAAGGTACAGATTTTTCATATATCTACGAAACACACGAATCTATACAACGTATAAAGAAATTATTCTTTCAAAATATGATAAATTTAGAAACGGTTAAATTTTTTACAAAAATAATACATACGTATAAAAATGTCGCAGAAAAACTAGGCTACTTACCCTACATAATAATAAACTGAGTAAAACAAGACAAGAGAATCCGAGCGAAATATATTTTTACGGACCTTCATAAAGTTCGTTCCAATCAATACGGGGTAGAAAGCATCGGCAGAAAGGTTCACTTTATTAAAATTGTCACCCTGTTTTATAAACGGAGTCTTGATCGCGAGCTGCCCCGGCGGCCCGTTTTATTACGCATGAAAATGGAATAAAGACGTTTTGTTCCGTCGCGGGCACGTGCCAACTAAGATAAGTTGCCCTCACAGTCGCGCACATGGCCATTCTGAGTTATGACCGAAAGTAAATTGCCCTATTGATTTGATTCAGTTTACGATTGTGGGCCCATTAATATCGGCCAACGTAAGGAGATGTTTTGATATAGTATAAGTTTTCATTTCATTCGCAGTTTAAAAGTCGAGGGAACTGAACATAATTTGATTATTATTTAATATTCAGTATTAAATGATAATTAAAATTTTAGGTATGATACGGTGGTATTTATTTTCTTGATTTATTCGCTACAATCGAATAATTCGGCGCCAAGCTGATGTAATATAATCTCCCGCCTGAATTAGCTAAGTAAGCCTAAATAATTTAATCTTTAGTTTAAATTAGGTAAATCAACAGAATCCAGAATCTCTCCCAATTTAAGAACACCGCCAGAATCCATTCTTCCACCTAAATAAAGATTGCTTAAATATGATCCAATAAAAGCCTCAATTTAGCTAGTCGAAATAAGGTAATCTTCAGCCAAAACTATATAGCGGTAGACTTCATACGAATAAAGGAGGCTTAAGAATCAGCTTATTATGTTTCGCTGAAGTATAGGAAAACTAATCGAGAAAACAGAAGTGTCATGACCAAGGAACCAGCATATGTAACTTAATGCGTGATCACAGATCTTATTGCGGCTCTAGAGATCTGTTTGTAAAATACTCCGATGAGTCCGAACGCTTTGTCCTACCAACAAAAGTGTTTGAGATGTGGCCGCTAAAAAGATAAATTGAAGTTCGCCCGTCCCTGCGCAGAAATAATATTGTCTTTGGCATAAAATCGAAGGGCAAAAAACAAAGAGAGGAAGGGTTTTCGTGGAAAAGATTTGGGACGGTGGGTGGAAAGGCTTTAGAGCTGGTTATTTATGCAGGTTCGTGGGCTCGAATAAGAAATTGAGGCATTTCGTATTTTGATTCGAATACGCACATCTATGTCAACTCGATAAATAAGATGGTATTTTACGTAAAATAATATTTACGCCCCCCCTTTTAAGTAACAATATACTTTGTTTATTATTTAGCGGTATTTCAAAGTAAGTTAGATTTAAATTTATTTTAAATATGCACATGTTTAAATAGAAAAAAATTGATTATTATAAGTAAAAAGTATAATTTTAAAGCATTATTAATAAATATATAAAGTAATATTTTTTAAATATTATTGTTTTGTTTAAGTAAGTTTTTTGCCAGTTTCTGAACATAACATTTTTAATTCTATGCTATCACTCAACAAAGCTGTGATTCATTCAAAGATTGTTCTAATAACTTCAACGAATTTGTAAGAGCTTTCGCTCTGGTAAAATTCGAGCTGATTTGCGTATTAAACTTTATCGCAACTAATAACCCATTCTATAATACGAGTAAATAATTTTTTCACATTAAACATGCATACATATTATTAAATTTAATATGAATCCACCCCAAGGAGACCGCAGAAATATTTTTTTTATATATTCTAAAACAAATTTCCTTAATTTTTTAAGTTTATTTTGATCTTAAAATTTCCGTGTTCCTTTTTGAGATATCTTATTACTGTCAGTAGTGCCATATATAAGTGTAAAACATTAAAATATTATGCCACCATGGAGATTTTATCAGTAACTTTTTAAATATCCTTTCATACTCAGTGTCTGATTTGTGTTTTTATATACTGTTTAGAAAAAAGAACGGCTATAAAAAGGAAAGATTTTGAAAAAAGAAGCATTATTTCAAAATCAGTTGTCCTGATAGATACGGAGTATCGTGTTCATTTTAAATATTCTTTTGTTTGAAAGCTCGAAATTTCTTTTCTTTGGCTGTACAGAAGAGTATATACAAACATGTACTCTAAGGCTGTACATAATCAAATTTAAATTTGTGCTTTATTTAATATAAATACATTTCTAACGACGACATTGCCAGTGAAAGTGAAATTTTAAAAGCTTAATTTGCTTATGTGAATTCTCCGGGAACATTTGAAACAGATAAACTTATTTTCGCCGGCAAATATGAATTAAAATCGTTGTGGTTTTCCACTTTGTCGGCGCTAGTTATTTCAGTTTGGTTCCGGGAATAGATTCGATAGTCGGGTAGACATCGATCAGTCTTTTTTCGGAGCTTGAAAGTACTGTTTTTTAAACGACAATTTCCTTGTTTGCAGTGAGGGTTAGCAGTCTGAGGCTGGTGGAGTTGCGAATACCTTCGCACTCTGTCCACAACACCATGGCTCGGCTGGAGTGCCGGTACGAGCTGGACGACGGAGAGTTCCTGTACTCCCTCAAGTGGTATAAGGATGGAAATGAGTTCTTCAGATACGTCCCTAGAGACAATCCTCCAACTCAAGTATTTGATCTGCCAGGAGTTATTGTTGACGTAAGCTATGCTTTGTTAATTACTTTTATATATTTAGTCTAATGAGAATTTCTGTCAATGGCTTATCGTGATGAGTGTGTAAGTTAATAAAGTAGTGGATATTTTATTTTTAATGATACACCAATAGAATACTGGGTACAAAATACATAAAAAATAATAAAATATCTTTGTTAAATTAAATGGTCTCCCTGAGACGTTTCGGAATAGTATCACGTGCCATTGACAAGGCTAAAAAGGCCTCAAAAGTTACGGACTAGCCGTGCTTGTTCGCAGGTGACATAAAGGGCATTGTATTTTTTGGTAGTTCTCTTATAAACGTACGTAATTATTTCCAGGCGTATATTAATTTTCTATCGCATTAATAAGTTGGTTTATTGAGAAACAACAGGGTTCACACGGGGTTGATCTCGAAAAATAGATCTCAATATATTTTCTCTTTCCGGCGAGAAAATATCGGGGGAAACGGACACCATTACACTAAATAGCAGACAGCGTCGACGCCCGGTACTGGGTGGCTGAGCGCGGGGGCATCGAGAAGCTAACAAGGGTTGAAGTTGTCAGGTCGGGGTGGAAAAAAACGCCGAAATGACTCGCTGGAAAGCCATGAATGAATTGTTGATTTGTATGAAAACAATGAAGGATTATCACGCATGCGATCCGGCCATTAGTTCTCGCCGCCGCCGGGCGCACTAATCGCTTCCGCTGCCTGCCTAACGACATTGCCCGCGGAAATTTAAAAAAAACGAACGCGATATTTGATTCAAGTGCTTCGTTCTCTGTTAATTTAAAAAAATATATATAAGTAAAATTAATTGAATCCTGAATTCGTTGTTATAAAAACGGTTCACATTACAGCGAATAAAATTGTACAAAGATAAATTAAACCCCCTTTTTAGACGAGGGGATTGGGACAGAGTGGAAGTAGGTTCCCGCTCGCGTATATTTAAGACATATTTACAATTTGACCTTTTCAAAAATTTGCAAGCTCATTTTTTATCGTTATTTTTTAAACAAGATAAACGTAATGAACCCTGGGTTTTTACATTTCATGAAAAAGCGAAGAAATTTATGTAGTTCTGGTCTATATATTTTGGTAGTGTGTTGTACACACACTTTTTTTAATTGAAAAAAAGGGCCTCGTCGTATATTTTACTTTTTATTTTTGTCTCTTTTCGACTAGAAATAATAAATTAGTTTTTTAGCCATCCTAACTATCCAATGCATTTTTTTAAATGTTCTCATAATACGAAAATGCATGAGAAAACGCACGCTAAAAATTAAACTCTTTATATAATTCCAATTTTGTACAGATGAGATCTATTTTAAGTCACTAACGGTATGCTTTATATAAAATATGTATGCAATTCGTACACAGAGACGTTATCATTTATTGTATACTATTTTTATAAAAAAAATATAGTCAAATGACCTCAAAAATGTAGGTATATTTTTAATAAACAATTTTTTTTATACATTAAATGGATTTGTTTCTCAAGATGTGGTCAGAATACATAGAACTATTTCAACGATCTAATCAAAAATTATTATAGTAAGTAATCTTTTAAATATTTTTCTAAAACTAAGCGAGGAATTTTTTTACAAAAGCATAACTCCCTAATCTAAGAGACCGACTTATCAGTAGATTTTTAAAAATTATTTTCAGTAATTTTTTTGTTAACAAGATCAAATAATAAGGTGACATAAGCTCTTTCAATAACTACAAAATAATTTTGTGGCACCATTATTTAACAGGAAAACACTTTTTATTAAATAATAATTTGTTTAAATATCAACATGTTTCGGGGCCAATGGTCCCTTCATCAGTATACAACATATACGTTGTAATTATAACCTAATGAAGAGACCGTGGTTGATATTTTAACAAGTTAGTGAATAATACAAAGTGTATTCTTATTAATTATAAACATGGGTTTATTTATACACCTACGTAAAGAAAAAGAAAACAGATTATTAATGACCATAATAAATTAACAAAAATATTACCATGATCATACCTCATTTAAACAGTATAAATCATTCTTACTGATAAGTAGTTCTAATAATTTTACTTGAAGGCATTTCTAAATATTTCTTTTGTGAGGCCTATAATTTTCTTTGTATATTACCTTATTATTGCAGCACAAAATTGTCACGTAGGTTTGGTCTGTAATTACTGAAAATACTAATTAATATAAGTAAAGATCTTACACTTAAGCTATCCTGAGAGTTAAACTAAAGATAAACTTTATTTACAAAACGAATGCGCTTTTCAGATTTGTTAAAGAAAGACAGGTGTTAATGTCACTGTTAAAGCTGATAATTACTACGACAATTACAATTATGCTGGTGTTAAATTCTTCAAAGATATTCCACTTCCATTAGAAATGAAGGAAACGACAAAAATATAGAATAAAAAGATTTTTATAGTTAGTTTGTCCAAATTCTATACTATACTATATTATTTAATGAATAATAAGTATGATTTTATACTGTTAACTATTAATAATTATTATCATATTCTTAACTAGCTGTAACCCGTCAAAAATTATGGTACTTTTACACGTGTAAATAACCGACATCGGTTCCCATGGAATGAGTATTTATTTATTTTATTTAAAAAAATTGGAAATAAAAATTGTAAAAAAAAATCGTAAATAATTTATATTATAAATAAAATAGGCAACAAAATAAAATGAGAAAATAAAAATTCCGGTACCGGCAATCGAACCCGAGCTCCCCGTGTGGGAGTCAGATACTCTTACCACCACACCACAGCAGAAAACGCCGCAGGTTGCGAAGATATCGTTTATTAATCAACTGTTTGCGTCTTTGCTAATTTTTATATATGTAGTCTTGAGTAGCTTGTTGGTCTTGTGGTTAGGACACTTGCCTCGTGATTCAAAGGTCGCGGGTTTGAACCTCCAGACTAGCAAGTAAGTCCTGTTTTAATAACCAAATTAATTAATCAATTAAAAAGACATACAGAAAAATCTAATTCACGAAAAAATATTAGGTTATTACTGGGATTCGAACCCAGGTCACCTCCTTTCCGGGGCCGGTGCTCTGACCACTAAGAACTTTGTTCTGAAAAATTACAACTTCACATATATGAATGTGTTCATGAATATATATAAGTCCTGTTTTCATAGCACAAGAATTTAGCTTAGTTTTGAAATAGTGAGAATATTGATGTGACACGTATTCCATGTTCGCACCTGTATTTAAAAAAAAGTCTATTTTTCAAACATCCCACACGTATGGTGGAAGCGTCTCCCCTAAGTCTCGGCGTTTGAGTTTGATTGCCCGGAGTTTTTTTTTTAACCGTGAATTTGAACTAAATTACGGACGTTACACGAAGTTACGCGGACGGACGGACGGGACGAACGGACGGACAGACAGATGAATGGATGGACGGACAAATAGACGACGAAATTGTTATAATTGGGATTTCATATGTATTTATTAGGCGCGTTATTAGTACCTACATAAATCGTGAATTTATGTGAAGATATATTTAGGAAAAAAAAATTGAAATTAAATATTTATTTTACAGAATATTGTCAAATGCGCACTATCCGAACTCCTTGTACACAACTTTACCGATAGATCGAGAACAGCCTATAACAGTATAGGGTGATTTACAACATTCTGGAAATTCCTGAAACAGGCGTGAAGTCGGTCGCGAGGCGACGGTCAGTGTGGCCAGTAGTGAGATAATCGAAGCGATAAATAAAGAAAATAATAGGGCGGAGTACCTAAGCGGCGAAATAAACCAGAGCAAATAATACGTACGAGAAATGGATGGGACGTTCTAGTGAAAGTTAAGTAAAATAAAGTTAGTGAAAATAAAGTATTATAGTGATAATAAGGTGTTCATTTACGAGTGATATATTGCGAAATAGTGTAATTTACAGAAAAGAGTGCTTCACATAAAAAGCAATGAGTTGTTTAAAATGTTATATTATATAAATAACAATTTTAAAATATATATTTTTATTTCAAAAGGTTTATCAATAAAAAATAATATTTATAACACTTACTTCACAATAAAATACTAACAATAGGATGATGTGAATGCCTGATTATTGTTTAAATGTTCGTATTTCTGTTTTAACTTTATTATCAAATACAGCTGATTATTTCAACAAATATGTTTGAATTTTTTTCCCTAAAGCGAACATAAAGTAAACATTGGATGAAAGAAAAATTTTGAAATGTGCGTGACACACCGGCATTAGTGACGTATATGAAGCTATTTGCCTCGGAATCGTAATAGCTTTTTCTCTAAAATGTGTTATTAAAAATCATACACCATAGTATTTAATAGCTACCAATAAATAAAATTCAATGTATTCATTATAGTGACTTAATATAATTTTGTATCAAAATGCGCTTATTTTTAAGTCTCCTACCTTAAATGCACAGAAAAGGTAAAAAGTTAATTTGCTTTAAAAAACATTGTTTTTGGCTCTCTATTTATTTCTTATATTTATTACGAGTCCGTAACACTTGAAGAACCCTTAAAATTATACTTTTAATACAATTGAGAATACACGATTATTTTGTATAAATGCTCTATAATAATGCATCACGGGTCAGTTGTATAATTCAAATACGCTGATTCGGTTAGCAGGCCAATGAGTGGGCAGCTTTGCTTTTGGTTAATTAACAAATTTCTAATCTGTCGCCACTGGTTTTCGCCAAATTTTAAGTTGCCTATTATCAGAATCATTAGATAAAATTTATGAATAAATTATTTTGCGATTATTGTAAGTTATAATATTAAAGAAAAAATATACGAATTAAATATTTACAGAATTTTAATTTATGAAATGAATGTATTCTGTCAAAACCAATTTAATTAATCAATTAAAAAGACATAAAAAACGAAGAAATCCATGGAAATTTTTTTCTCATGGATTTGATTTTTCTGTAAGTCTTTCTAATTGATTAATTAATTTGGTTTTATATTTCACAGAACTTTGTTCTGAAAAAAATGTAATTTCACAATAAGAATGTGTTCTTGAATATAATATTTTGTCAAATTTAATATAATATTTTGTCATCAGGCGTGCCCAGTTATAGTTTATGAATTGCTTCTTGAAACACCTTTTAGATTCTTCTGGTTTGTATTTTTTGGGGTAGTATGTCTTATTTTTACGACCTTTCTGGCTGATGTTTCTGATTTCGTTGTAGGGTCCATCATCAGGGCTGATGTGTTTTTTAGAGTATTGGCTTGCAATATCGTGTGGAAAGGAGGATGTCTCTATGTTACGTTGCAATACTGTGACGGAGACATATATTGTCATATTCTGTATGTATTGTGTTACGTGTTACGTGAATGTTCCACCTATTGTCTGATCAGTACCATTGCGGAATCTACGACGAGATTGGTTATGAAGTACCGGATACTATTATGTTTTTAATTTGAAAACTTTGTCCCTATAAATATTCACAAAGTTTTAACTTATAGATCTCAAATGCTTCTTTGATAAGACGTACATGGTGACTCAAGTTTTTCCAAGAATCTTTCTTCGTTTGTTCTCATCAACCCTCGTGGAAATTGTGCACGGTGTTTGTCCCACGTACATTTTATCGCAGTCTTATAGTCGAGTCTAGACACACCGTCTGTTTCTAGGCATTTGTTGAGATTGAGACTGCTCCTTCTCCGCAAAACGTTTTGCAACTCACATTATGAGCGTACAGTTATAAAGAAAAAAAATAATTTTAATATTTCTCGTGAATCGATTCAAGACAAAATTTTATTTAAATAGTTTGAAAGTTATGCTGCTCACTCATCTAACTTTAAATGTATATGCAAGGTATATTGATTTTATTATATATGTAATATTCTTAAACAATATTCAGTAGCTTTTGTTTTTTTTTTTAAGTTAATAAATTAATTTTCTGATATTAATTTGGAAAAACTAACTTTTTTTATAACCCTTATTATTTTTTAAAATTATTTTTTTGAATTCCGTATATTCCGTGATACTACGTACACAGACGCAGTTATTATTCACATCATGCCATTTTCTCGCAGGGGTAGGCAGAGAAGTTTAAACGTCATACTAACTAACTAACTTAAATACAAAATAAACATAAAATTAATCAATCTAATAATTCACCGTTGCTTAAAAATAACAATTTCTCCGAATTTGCCAATCATATAATTAACACACATTTGCCACGATTCACGAGGAAACTAGCAGTTGGAAGCAAGGCGATGCAGTAAAACAGTTTAAAACATATGTCTATGTGAATCATCAAATATTTTAACCCACGTAGAATCAGTTTGTCTCCTATTGTATTGATAATCGTTTAAAACTATTTTTATTGAAATTGTCTTCTTCATCTTCATACATATACGATTGGGAGTACCCAAAAGGGTCCTACTTGGGTACCCAACAATATTACAAAAAAAAACATATACTCAAAATGCGTTATTTATGATAATATCTACTTTGGAATAAAATATATTAAGAATAGTGAAAAAATGTAGGAGAAACGGTACGCTAGGTATTTTGATTTCGCCTTTCTAAAAATATACTCATTAACGTATATCATACCTGAGAGGTACAAAAACAGATACATAAGTATCCAAAAAAAATATTTTGATAAAAAATCTCGGAGGATTACTAATTAAGAATGTACTTAATTCGAGATTCCGTAGGAGATATAGCTCTATCCTTTCAAAAAAATGATTGCGAATCGCTATTAAATGCGAAGGCAGAGGATATTTCCCGTGACAAAATGGTCACTTCGTACCAGAGTGAGAGTTGATCAACATTATGGTATAGATTAAATTATGTAAACTTCAAAGGCATTGGCCAATATTAATTCGATAGCAAAAACAGCAAGAATATTTAAAAGTTAATTTTCAAAGTTATCTTCTTTTAGCGCATTGAGGGTAATTTTTTTTATTGTAACGGAAATTGCTTACGCTGCGCGTGCGTACATGTAGCGGAAATGTGTGTAGCGGGAAGCAGCATTTAGCGGGAATGCGAGACCACGAAATGCTTGCGCATCAATTAAACTCTCAAAAATTTATTCACTTGAATTTGGTATTCCAGTAAAATAAATAATGTATTATCGACCATTTTCAACGAGTACCAATCATAAAGATGCTCAATTCAAAAGCTGCGTGATTGGTTATTGAATTGAAGATGTTTCATTTGTCGATGTTTTTACACAAATTGTCAGATATTCGTTTTCAAAACAAAAAATACATTCATTCGTTCGACATTCATTGCGGCTTCCAAAGTTGTGGAATGCAGGCCGAAATCGATACACACGCATATATTCGGTGTCAATTGTTTAATGAGGTTAAGAAATGTTCGTATGTAGGTATGTTATCCCAATTATAATAATTACGCTATTTGATAGTCTGTACGTAACTTCCTGTTACTTCTTTAATAAAAAGTTTTTGTTTTTTTCCTTACTTTTTTATTTTCTTATTTTTTCATTTTTATAAATATGTACTTATGCTTTAGGAACCGACATGTAAAAGTTCGTCATTTTTGAAGGGTTACAGTGTGTACATAATAATTATATCTATAAATAATATTATTTACACTTACTGTAGCTTGTATTATTGCTTAATATTGTAATACTTGACCTATATTGTATGCAAATATATGTAAATATATATATAAATAAAATAAAACATATATATTACATAAAACGAAAACTGATGGTGCAGTTGTAATTTAGAATTTGCCAATAAGATGTAGATTTCCTAGATTCCAGAGAAACTAATTCGGGTAGTGACAGTGTGATATTGCTGCCTGTGCTTTTATACACCTAACTATGTTATATTTAACTACAACTTAAATAACTCCAAAACAAGATCACCTTAACGTCGCAATGTTTCTAAACAAATAAATACTTTAGTGGAGTTAAAATGATGTACGATTCCTTTCTGATTAAATAAAGTTTTTATTATTTTTGTTTTAGCTGGACAATTCCACAAATATATCAATAGTTCTGGGTCCGATGGAGTTAACCTCATCTGGAAGGTATCGTTGCGAGGTCTCTGGTGAAGCACCTCTGTTTCAAACCGTTTCTGATCATGGCGACATGGCTGTCGTAGGTGAGTAGAATTCCATTTAACATTATAATATCACTTCTTTATTCTTTTACATGCTCTTAATTAGCTCCATTTATCTGTTTGTTTGTTGTTGTGGTGGAATTTTATAATTGATTTTTCAACAATTTTCGACTAGCAAGAACTTTGAAACTTTCAAAATTTACGGAAAGTGGATGACAATACATTATTAAATCATTTTAGACATCATGATGATGATGATTAGACATCATCATCATAGTGATTTAATCATTATTTATATAATAATTAATAATTTTCCATTATTACTGGACATTAAATGTGCCTACGCAGCTTCAAGATTTATGAATATTGGTTTAAAAGAATGTTACGATCACAACATTTTAATTTTAATCGGCTGACTCAATTTTGAAATAGGCGTTGGAACAAAATATCAGAAATATAGAAGTGGTGCTTTTCAGACATTAATATGGACTGTCCAACGGAAGTCTTTGAGAAGAAAAAGGTCTTTTAACAGTCTATACGATTTAACTAATTCGAATTCTTGAGTATGAGGTATAATTTTTTGAATATTTTTATATTAATGACAGTGAAATTTTCTTAATACGCATGTAAAATTTAATTAAAATAATCGATGTTTTTGTATACGATAGATACTGCAATATAGGAAACAGAACGTTTGAAATTTTTGTCTTTTTTAAAATGATATATTTAACAACTTGCCAAAAAATATTAACATCCCAAATTAATAATAATAACCCCATCCACGCTCAGCCACTCCCTCCAAACTCGCACTAGTGTCTGGTTGTGAAGAAAACTTGGTGGGTAGGAAAACATGGGTTTCTTATATATATTGATTGATTAAGAAAGTATCGCTGAGATTGTTTGGCCATGTGGAATGGATGAATGAGGAAAGGATGGTAAAAAAAAATATAAGGCGAGTGTTGAAGAAAGCAGAAACAAAGAGCATTCGCGGATGCCCTTGGCAGAACCACATAAATCAAATATTGGAAGATGACTCTGTTAGAGGCTTCAACAACCGAAAAGTGTGCATGAGAAGATGAAAGCGGACAAAGCAAAGGTGGTGTGCCAGGACAGAAGAGTTTAGGGTTCTATCCTCTATGCCTACTATGCCTCTAAGAAAAGGTGGGATGGTTAGTTATTTAGTAATGTATACTCCATTCAGGTGGTTTGGTTCAGTTATGTTTTAATTAATGCGATTTACTTAGATCGTGACATTTGGGATTGTGTGTTGCTATAGGGGTGCGATTTTTTTTCAAATGATTCTAACTTCCCTTCCCTTGATTTTTAATTAAAATGTTTCGAAATTCAAGGGAGATCAAGCCAACCATAATTGAAGTAATAATATTAGATTTTCTCTACTAAGCACTCCCGGAGCTGGGTCCGGTTATCAGCGGCTCCCGCCCCAGGTACCAGATCGGGGACATGGTCAAAGTGAACTGCACTTCGGGCCAGTCCAAGCCAGCGGCCAAGTTGAGTTGGTTCGTCAATGGAGAGCCGGCCAATGCGGCCCTGCTGAAGGGGCCCTACATCATGGAGACGGAGAGTGAACTGGAAATCACATCTCTGGGGCTGGAGTTTAAAGTCAGGCCAAAACACTTCAGGAAAGGAGACTTGAAATTGAAGGTAAACGGATGCGCTTCTATTTATTGATTTGAATAAGCGCTGAAATTATAAGTTGAGTTTTTAGATAACAATCCTTGAAATATTATAAGATTGCATTGGAATTTTCAGTACCTACCATACTTACTTACGAGATAGACAGAGAGGATATAGTCCCATACTCTTCTCTCTTGACACAACTTTAGTCTCATTCACATTCATTCATATTCGCATACAAGGTGGTTGTTTGATTTTCACGATTGTTGAGGCTCCTGAGAGGATCATTCTCCAATATCTGGTTAATCTGGCCATGCCACGTCTTCCGCGGTGGTCCCATCTTTATGGCACCGTTAACACTTCTGTCATATATATTTCTTACCATTCTTTCCTGATTCATTCATTCACAGTTAACACTTCTGTTATATATCTTTTTTACCATTCTTTCCTCATTCATTTACTCAGCATGCCCAAACCACCTGAGCGACCCTTTTTTGATTCTATCAACTATGCTAAGATAGCTTTATATTTTTACCTAACATCTTCATTTTTTACTCTATCATAAATGGATTTTCCACACAAATGTCTAAGTGTCCTCTTATCCATCGCATTCACTCTACATTTGTTCCTCTTCTGCCAGCTCCAGGCTTTACTTCTAAACATCAGTGACGGTACCAGAATTCCGTTGTGTGCCGCTAGTCTTGCCTCGGTAGACTAATTTTTACTGAAAATTATTGTATTTACCTTTCATCTCACTCCCTGCAATCACATCCCTCTTGATATCTTATTCAACCTTTCTTCTATCACACCTATCATTATTAAGTATACCATAACTTCATAAAAAAAGAGTATGGTAATCTGCTTGTAAAAATAACTATTATTTAAAAAATAATAGTCATGAGGTTTTTCGTGTCATTGATACTTTCTAAACACTTAAATATTTTTATATTTAAATACCTTAATATTTAAATATCATTAAAATCGCAAAGTTTTATTTACTTATTACAATTTTTTAAATTGGCACCATTTTAAAAATAAAATAATTCACATTTCGTTTTAACCACAATTAATTTTATTGTAAAAATACAAAAAAATTAGCGAGTACCTAATTACTTTGTGCCTACTTAATTTGTCTATACCTGTGTAATCTATACCTGCCTATACCTGAAAATAAATTTTGGTAAATTTCCTGTCCTAAAGAAAGGAGTATCTCTCCCGAAACGTATTGAATTAAACATAATAATTTCGTTGTCTGTCCATCTGTCCATCAGTTCGTTTATCTGTATGTCCGGATCGTGTGACGTCCGTAATTTCATTCGAATTCACGCCTAAAAAAAATATTTAACCGCCAGAGAAGGGCTTGAACCCGGGCCAGCAAACCCAAACCGGCCGCTCTGCGCATGTTGCTACAGCCGCCTCTTCGTGGACCACCATAAAGATACTACAAATATATACTAGGGCTTAGCAAGGACGCGAATCAATGTTCCGTCATTTTCGACGGATTACAGCTAGTATTTACAATAAAAATTAATTGTGGTTAAAAATGTTAAGTATTTTATATAATTTAGATTTAATTAAAATATTCCCTTCGAGTCTTTACCCTTCCTTTATTTACTTCAGTGTCTGGCCACAATTGCCACAGTCTACTGGAAGAGTAACGAAGAGAGCGTCCAAGGGGAACGGCAGAAGAGTTACACCAAGACTCGGGAGGTGGCGTCCACCAGCAACTCTCGCGCTGACAGGGTGCAGGCTTCCTCCGTCAGCAAGGGTATCTCTTCTGCTCCTTGGCTGTTTCATTCTCCCAGCTACCTCTGGATACTATCGCTCATGGTAGTCTTATATGGAAGGTAATTATTTTATAATTACTTGGAATTTTCAATAGATTACGAGTTAGATCAGCGATTTCCAAACTGGAAGGCGTGGACTCTTTATTCTAAATAAAAAATATATACGTGAGAGGGTAATGTCTGCATGGCGTCAGCAATCAATTATTCCATTCCACGATCTATGAAATTTGACTAAATACGTTTAATTTTTTCAATTTTGTAGTGAAATTATTAATATAATTGATAAAAATATACTTTAGTTTCACCACATATTGATTTGTTGAAAATATCAACATGTCCGGGCCATTGGTCCCTTCGTCAGAAAACAATGTTTACTAGAAATCAAAAATTGAAGTATAGACAAAAACAAAATGAAAATGAATATATGGATAATTAATACATAATTCAGTACTTAAAAGAAAAAAATACCTGGTTATTTATTATATTCAATTTACCTTCAACATTTTTTTTATTTATTCAATTGTAATCATGTATAATTTCTATATAAAATTTTTAACCCTTATTAATATCAAAAGAATGACATCATAAACTAAAGATGATTCACTAATTAACTCTAACACCAAATTATCTACACATTATTCCTATATAAAATGATGAGTATTTTTAAAAACAAAGATTCTTTTTATTTATTGTCTATTTCATGTTTAAATTAAAAATAAACAGCAACACGTGGTTCATATAGGGAACAAATACTTCCAAACAATATATTATCTTCATCTGTTTACAGTATTAATCTATAATTTTAATTATAGACTTTTACGAAAACGGGTTGTTTGATTTGTGGAAAACGCAAAAATCTATGGTTTAAATGAACGATCACTATAAACCAAGTTGATACACATGCGGTGCTTCACGTTGGTTTACGCCTAGTTTTATTAAACTTAACTTGGTAATAAAGAAACACATCCATCGCATCACATTAAAAAAAACGAATTCAAAAATTAATATTATATATACAATAAAAACCTTGAAAGTATTCTCTCAATAATACTTTCTTTATCAAAACATTTTTAACCGTTTAAAATGTATCTATTATTTTATGACATCAAGGAGGGAAGGGGCAAGATTTTTTTAAAAGGGGATCGTAGTAATATAATGTTTGGAAATCGCTGAGTTAGATTGTGAACCATGTACCTACGTAATAGAAAATAATATATATATTTTTTATAATTTCATGTTTGTTAATTATTTGTCTTGTATGTTATATGCTAGTACAAATGTTATTCCTATTAGCAAAATTTTTTTAAGTCAAATTTTTGTTTTCTTTTATATGTTATAATTTCACACGGCTAAAACAACATTGATTCATATTGTTATCTAAACCTTTATTTTTTAGTAACTGGAAAATTGGAAATGATTAAAATGTCTATTATTTTTTTTATTTTTTTTTTATAGTGATAACTAACTAACTTTCTATACCGCCGTTTTCCGCGGGAGCAAGCACAAAGTATGGATTTTTCTGTCCTGACACAAACTCTCGCTTCATCCGCATTCATATTGTTGAGGCTTCTAACAGGACCATCTCTCAGTATCTGGCTAACCTCCCTTTCACATGCCATCAACGCTTGCGTTATATATCCTTCTTACCATTTTCCCTAAGTCAATTCGATCAACATGTCCAAACCACATGTGTCACTCTTTTTTAATTTTGTTGAATATGCTTAGATAAGCATTCTTTCCTGATTTATTCATTCTTTACTCTATCATAAATTGATAATAATATACAATATAATTATTATATAAAACATACTTTGTTTATTTTCAGTTGAAGCCGGCGATATTGAAGAACCAGATTTTCAAATCCGCCCTCCAAATAATTATTGTGTATCTAGTTACGTTGTGATTACAAAAAATAAAAGAAAATTGACATTATGTTACCTTTATGAACATTAATATAATAAGATAAAGTGGTGTTTATACAAAACATTTAATTCAAATTATGAAAAGTGTGATAAATAATTTCTAGCATTGAATGCATTTTTAGGATTAACTTTAAATTTATTATGTAATCGACAGTCATGCTTAAAATATTTAATAAAAATATAGTTCACACGTGTAATCTTTTACTAGTTTGTGGATTAAGTTAAATAGAGATTTTCATTAATAAAATCATTAAATACATACTTATATAGAGATTCTATAAAATGTTTATATTTTTAAAAACTTTTTGTTCGCATTACCATTTCAATACTATTCCAGCCTTCATAATTCTATTTCAAATAAAAATGATTTGGACTCTTTCTGAAAATAGTACATATCTACATACAATTTCTATCCCTACAAATCTCGAATGAACTCGTAACATACATATCCAAAACATTATCTGTATAGATTTCAATTTTTTTAAAGCGTATAAAATTAAATAAAACTTGTTAAAAATTAAGGTCTTACAGCACATTAATCAATAGAAAATATTTATAATATGAAATTGACTTGTATATATAATTATGTAGGTATGTAAATTTTTAATATAAATAAATGTGAAATTTGTTTTTGAGTAACTGTTTGTAAATTTGTAATTCGATAAGATAATGCATATTAATTAAAACTATTAAATTACTCGCTGTTTTTTCTTTATTTGAGAATGTTTTCGAAATAAATCCGTTAAAAAATTTACAACCTTAAGGCATTTTCATAAAAAATCATAATTGTGAAGATATGGGTATTTTGAAAATCTCGACATTGCATCACGAAGCAAATAATGAAAAAGAATTTTATTCGCGATATTTTATAAACCATGCGTTAATTTTTTAAACATGGTTTCCGTACCTACTGAATAAGATCCATAAAGTTAAACATACATAATTTATTTTCAAGACAAGATTTTTTATATCTTTCAATATACCTTTTTTGAAACAGATGGAGCCGTAATATTATATATATATATAAAAATAGCCAGCCTCAATAATGAAACATTTAGAATCTACAGAGAGGCAATTGAAATAAATAAAAGAAATAATAATATAATGAACAACAGAGACGATAGCATTCGACTTCCGACCGCATGGAGTAACATTCTTAATAATAATAATCAAATTTCTAATACAAATAATATTAATAATAATAAACCACTATGAAATCACTATGAAAACACCGAAGCAATTAGAAAATCCAACCTTCTCAACTTTGTATAATGACGATAATAAAGTAAATATACGGATTACTAGAAGCCGAACAAAACACATTAACGGCGTCGCTGGAGAAACCCACTCCTCCACAAACACCTGACGCAGAATTTTTCAAACTTTCACTTGACGGTGAGCTCCGGACCCAAACGGTTGTACGCTTTTTGGAGAAGCAGCTCATCGACAAGGCGCCCTGAAGATGAACAGTGAGATCTGTTCGAAACGTCGGCAGACGACTGGTCCTGACGACCAAAATTTGACGCGGGTTACCCCCAAAGTAGTTAGAACTAACATATATAAATATATATATAATATTATCACACGAATTATTACATAGCAATATAGATCGGTTATAGTTCTCAATACATCAATTAAAATAGTTTAAAATGGGTAAAGTAATAACCTTTTCAACACCACTTTCTTTTTTACCGCTACCAACCTGGTTTCACTACGATCGTAGTGGGATATAAATATAATCAACTATATATTGTATAATCAACAGTATTGATTATATATTCCCACAGCTACCGAAAACAGATCGGTCACAATACAAAAACAAATTGGTGTTAAAATAATTGTGATTTTTTTTATATATTTCAATATTATGTCTCACCACAAAGTGTTTGCTTCTTTTGAAAATTAAAAATTGATTTCCTTAGACTTTATTCAGAACGATCTTTTTCTGCGCTCTTAGAGTGCCAGCATCGTAGATTTCCTTTAATGTATTATATTATGGTAATTAGGTTGAACTATTTCTGTTTTAAGAAAAATCTCCCAGCAAATAAACTTATTTACCTGCAAGAGTCTAGTTTGTCATTAGGGAAAAATTCAAGGTTTTATTTTTATATGCACTTAATTATGTTAAGTTTTAACCAAATAAAATCACAATTATATTAATGTAGAATTCAACCTTCAACAAATAATAAAATTTCAGCATTTTTGAAAATATTAAGACTTCATTTTTTTGGTAGAAGTTACAGGAGCTCCTTGGTGATATGTGATTATCTAAAGGTAGTAGCCGAGGGTTCGACCACTCAGCTTAGTTTGACAATAGTAAGAATATTGATTTAATATTGACTTTGCAGGTAATTATTTTTTGAAAACTTAAAGAAACCATTATTTACAATAATTTTGAGTATCCAAGTTAATTCTTAATAATCTCAATAAAGTTTCTCCTTGGCAAATGCAGACATGTTCACCAATATTGTACTCTTATTTTATAAGAAGTTCCAGGAGAAACAATCTTTTGGGGATAGATCCTTCAAGTTAAAGTTTTGATAAAGATTCCTAAAGTTTTCAGCTAAAATTCAATATTTTGTCGGCGAATAGCAAATTCGTAACATCATTGACCCCTAATTTATATTGACCGTAGAAGAAAAAATTCGTACGATCCTTACGTGACGTGATGTAAAAATATATAAGTATGAGAAGGATTTAGAAATGAAAAATCTGTCCGTCTATCGATCCGTCCGCAACTTCTTGTACAAACCAAATTAAACGGCCTGAGATGGGGCATGAACCCCGGGCCAGCAAACCCGAACCGGCCGCTCTATGCATGTCTATGGCTGCCTCTTCGTGGACCGACAAAAATATACTATAAATATACACTAGGGCTTAGCAAAGCAAACTAATGTTCTCTCATTTTTCCCTCGTCATTTAAAATTGCTTTTTTATATGTTTTACGTTATAAAACATCTTACGCAAGAGAAAATTTTAATATCTTTGTGAAAAATAATTCTGAACAGATGGATATAATGTGCTAAATTAGTGTTGCAGGAAATGTGGAATACGGAAAGTGAGGAGTTTTTCAAACGGAAATTGATGTGTGCGAATCAGGTTAACAAATTTAAAGGAATTCGCAATTTTCAATTGCCAGTGTTATTAAAAAAAGAAAAAATGGACTTGAAAACTTCACGTGGCAATATTATACTAATGGATGCTAACACGATCGCTAGCTTTTATTAAGATATTTTGTTTCAATATATATATATATATATACATTTAATCATATTAGCTGACTATTTTGAGAAAAACCTAAGGAAAATAAATTATAGTAAAGACCTACTGAAGGTATTATCTATGTACCTTAAATAGGTCTTTCCTACAATTTTTCGATAAATCGAAAGCATTAGATACAAGCAAATTAAATGTGTTTCTTTATTTTTGATAATAATGTGTAAAAAGTCATTGAAAATTAAAAAAATTTTTCTCAGCCCTCGTAATAAGTAACAGATTACCTCCAGTTTTCAGAGTATTTTTTCAGCGAAAGAAGATAATAAATACGAGAAAATGCTTTTTGCGTAACTCTGATTTCTATTGAAAAAACAAACTCGTGGCACGCCACAATTCATCGCCCCGCTCAAACGAACGATGAATTTTAAGCGGTACCTTTTCTGGTAATATATTTGAATGAATGCTCTTAGGGACCTAATAAGCCTAAAAGCTCTACTAACTTCGGTCATTTTACACGTAAATATATAGAGGAACATCGGAGAACAAAACATATTTTAAAATTCTTAGAAAAATTCCAACATTTTTCAACTAAAATACATACAAATAAAAATATTTTAATCAAGATAAGATAAATTGTTCTCAGAAAATACCTACGTACAAATATAAATTTTTAAATTTAAAATAAAAAAACAAATCGCACATTATCATTGTGTCGGAAATAACTCAAGTAAAAATAGTAACTTAAAACATTTAATTTAATTTATATTTTCATGTGATAGAATGCAAAATTGCTCTGCGTAATAAGAAAAATACATATATAATATTTAAATGTTTTTGTTTATGGTAAATAGTGAAACACTGCCAAAAACATTTTTATTTTTCTATCAGGGGTGGTCAGTTTAGTAGCCCATAAACAATTTTGAAAAATAACAGCTCCTATCTACGCGTCGCAGTCCATGTGATGTGATTGTACTGCAAATAAGAAGATACTTTCAATGAATTGAATGAAATAAATAGGCCGATATTTTGTTTCGTCCCATCAGCGATGATCGAAAAATAAAATAAATATAAATTTATATTATTTTTAAATCAAAAATATTTTCGTATTTACATAATTCATATTTTTCTATAACTAAAACCATAATTAATATTTGCCTTGGTTAGCAGGTTTCGAATTGTATTTAAAAATTATTCGTAAATAATCTTAGAGCATTTAAATATTGATATGAATTTAAAATATGTTTTATTTTACTTTGTAATACACACACAATATGAGTTATTAAATTACTACCATGGTTTCGAGAGGAGCAGTCGCTCTCATCATCAGTTATAGATAATAACTAGATCTAATAAGTTAATAAGTTATAAGCTAATAAGTTACCTGACGATGACAGGGACTACTCCTCTCGAAACTATAATAGCAATTTAATAACTCATATTGTGGGCGTGTGTATTACAAAGTAAAATAAAAACATATTTTAAATTATAATGTTGCACCAAGAAGTATCTGCCAAATCTTTCAATGATATTGATATGAATGTTCGGAGTACGGCAATATTGTACATTGTACATACATATGTCAATTGTAGTGTCAAGGATAAAATTTGACGTTTTCAGAAAATATTTTCTTTTTGCTTATAGCTTGATTTTGAAGCTCTAAGAATAATTCGAGAATATAAGATTGAACGGAGATGAAATTATTTAGGCGAGGGGATTAGATCACAGTGGAATTGTCTCTCCGCGTATATACGAGTATAAGACATCTACACGTATACTGCAGTGCATAATAGATAATGTTTTTTAATTTTTATTTAATTTTATTTCTTAATTCCAAATCGAGACTCAGCAAGTAAAAATTAACTTTTGCAATAAAGCGCGACTTATTTACTGAGGCATTATACTTATAAATAGTATTTAGTTTGACCTATACATATTAGGTCCTTACATATGAAATTGGCGTTTTGCCGTACTGGCAAATTTGATCTCAAATATCTTCTCTTTGGTTAGGAATTCTAAATCCAAATTTATACAGCTATTTACTCATGTATTTGTGTTTTGAAAATTATAATTCATTTGTTTTTTCCTCAATTGTTTTTTTCTTTGCGTCACTCAGTTTACAAAATGAAAAACTTGAAATATCGCGTTATTTACGAGTACGAGTTCCACCGTGGCACCAGTGCTGCAGAAACGGCTCGAAGGATTAATGATGTGTATGGCGACGGTGCCGCAAAAGAAAACACAGTGCGTTTTTGGTTCCAACGTTTTCGTTCTGGAAATTTCGACCTGCAGAACAAGCCCCGTGGACGGCCGGAGACCAAAGTTGATAATGAAGAATTGAAGGCTATTGTGGAAGCGGATCCATTGCAAACCACATCCGAGTTAGCTGCAGGCTGCGGTGTTAGTGATAAAACTGTTTTAATCCACTTGAAGCAAATTGGTAAGGTGAAAAAGCTTGAAAGGTGGGTACCTCACGAATTGAGTGAAGCAAATCAACAAACGCGCGTTGACTGCTGCGTTGCATTACTCAACCGGCACAATAATGAAGGGATTTTAAATCGAATCATTACCTGTGATGAAAAGTGGATCCTGTACGATAATCGGAAGCGCTCATCGCAATGGCTGAACCCTGCCGAACCAGCCAAACCATGCCCCAAGCGAAAATTGACTCCAAAAAAGTTACTTGTGAGCGTTTGGTGGACTAGTGCTGGTGTCGTTCACTACAGCTTTCTTAAATCTGGCCAGACGATTACGGCAGATGTCTATTGTCAGCAACTGCAAACCATGATGGAAAAGCTAGCTGCTAAACAACCGAGGCTGGTTAATCGCTCTAGGCCACTGCTGCTTCATGATAACGCTAGACCACACACTGCACAACAGACGGCTACCAAATTAGAGGAGCTTCAATTGGAATGTCTAAGACATCCACCGTACTCTCCGGACCTTGCCCCAACAGATTACCATTTTTTTCGAAATTTGGATAACTTCTTGCAAAGGAAAAAATTCAACTCCGATGGGGCAGTCCAAACCGCCTTCAAAGATTTTATTGATTCCCGTCCGAATGGTTTTTTTAGTAAAGGGATCGATGATCTACCTATGAGATGGCAAAAGTGCATAGATAGCAATGGTACATACTTTGATTAAATAAATATATTATAATAAAAAAAAATCGGCTTTATCTTCCTCCCGTACTAAACGCCAATTTCATATGTAAGGACCTAATAGATGTTCCAAAATTTGATTTAAACCATCTAAACGTATCGGAACAAGATCGTGCAGAAATTTACGTTAGATCATGTCAATAAGTTGGCTGACTTATAGTAATTTGAGTTGAATTATTCTTTTACGTTTTCCTCTTTACTCTATTTTTCAGTCTGATGGAGAAAATATCTCAAACTATTAAGCCGAATTTATTATAATTTTGTAAACATCTTACTAATAACGTTATCTAACAATGTAATATTGGATTTTTTTATAAATACGCTATGTGAGACGGGTGTGAAGCTATCTCACTCGCACGCCGAACAGATCGCGGCGCGCGCAGGTCGCGCGGGCCGGTAGACGAAGACCGGTAGTCCAAATAGCTAGCAGCTCGTTAGCTAGCTAGGTATGGTTGTACACCAATAATAAAAACGTGTTGATACATAAGTCGTATGATTGTGAAGTCTTATCAATGCCAAAAACACACAGAGATATCACGCGCCGATTGCCCATTATGTTCATTTTTTAACATCAAATTTAAAAAAAATATATATATTCTCAAACAAATCTCATTTGCACTACAAAATTTACTTTTATCGATATGCTGCGATTGCAGACATAACATTTAGTAACATATTTATTCCTGGATTTAACAAAAAAATATTTAACAAGATTTTCTGGTGAATGCGCGCAATATGATTGTTTGACAGAGGAGAAAACAAGAGAAATGGCAAAACTAGACTATAAAGGAATGAAGTCTTAACTTTGGTCGCGAGAATGAATGCGGAATCAGACAGGACGCCGTTATTTCTCCTCTGTGTGGTTTTCTTCTATTTCCCTATTGTTTGTTGATGCGGGTAGTAAAAAGTGAACACAAATTGTTTAAGATGCGGACAGATTAAAATTCGATGCTATATTATCAGAGCGGCAGACAAAACAATAACTCGATTGCGGTAATATCTGAACGGTAGACAGGTCAAAATTGATTGTTAGATTTTCGATGATAACAATATTAGCGGTGATTGACTTTAGATAGGCGTTTGTAGAAAAGGGTGGAAGGAGTTGATGTTTAGGTGATAGATTCAAAGGAACAAAAAAGGACAGGAAGAATGAGGATAGGCGGATTTTCATCCCAATCGCGGTCATGCGCCACACCTCCTGCTACCCCCTAACATATCGGCCAAACCGTCTGGTGACACGGTTACCTCCACAGTTGCGCGCGTCGCGGAGAACGACCATTGCAGGTCAGCGCTTAAGTTAACTCCGCCATTTTGAAAATATTTTTTTAATGAAAATAATCACAAATGTATGTCCTAAACAATGGTAATGAAACAAATTACGTATGTGCAATAGTTACTGCAATAAAAAAAATTGAATTCTAGTATATTTTTGATGCCTTAAAGCTTTAGAAAATAATTTAAGTAAATCAAAAAGTATAGGAAGAAATTCAAATGTGCAAAAGACAAAACGGTTTCAAGCCGACATCACACTACGCGGATATTTCGTCGCGTCTCTTCGATCGCGGAACGCCGTTATATTTCTTTAAATACAAAATGCGATTATCAAAAACACTACATGAAACTTGTTTCATTGTCTGTTATGAAAAAGAAAAAATATTCCTATATTTAAAATTTAAAAATATATTATTAAATATTTATCTATAATTAAAAATACTTATAAACTGTCCTGTATAATTAAAAATACTTAAAAACTATAAAATAAAAAAAAATAAAAAAATAAAAATAAAAAAATCCAGAATGAGCGGTGAAAAAAATCTCGGATAATCAATTTCACGGTAAATCCAAAAACAATACAAAATCGACCGAAAATTGCAAAAATAAAAAAATATGCAAAAATTACACATGCGCTTTTACTGTCAGAAAATCGCGCACGCGTGTGTTTACGCACAACAAAAATGCCGCCGAGATTTCGCAGGGTTGTCAAATACTTATTTTGCACAATTGTTATTTATTTAACTAAAAAAGTCAACTAAAAGAAAATGGAATCACCTAGAGAAATAAAATATATGTATATATATAATAGATTTTTTTGCGCTCGATCGAGACCACATTTTTGGACGTGAGTGCTTTAAAGGATCTTTATGGAAGTCCAATGTTTTGGACCGGGCGAACGAGTGGTTAAACAGAGGGTTTTATATTTGCTAATAATAATTAATATGTTATTACAACGTTATTTTGCTATCGTTGAAGAGCCTATAAACAATTTCTTCTCGATTTTTTAAAATGTCACACATTATCTCATAGTAGATCATTATTAAAATTAATTATAAATTTGATGTATTTTCACATGGCCTAGTATTCAGCGGCACGCTTCAATTAGTATTTATAATTCAGAGTTACTTAACAAGCCGCGAACCAGTTCGTTTATGTTTAGTGTGTGCCTTGGGCTACAAACGCGCTATGCAGGCGCCCGGACAATCGCATTTGTTTACAATATTGTGCTCGCATGATAGACCCGGTACGTTCCGCGACCATTTGGTGTTGGTCTGTATTATCTGGCAACCACAGGAAGAATGCTCCGCTAACTAACACCATTATTCGGCTGATGGTCAGCTTTATGTTACGCCCGTAACTCGCTATCGTGCCACGGGAAATTTTTGCCAGAATAATGCTCGAATACATTAAAGTTGGCGGTAGAAATTCGCAATTTCACACGGGATATTTGAAACCCGAGCAGATAACGCTCATTCGTTCAATCTTCGTTGTGCTTTTTCGGTAAATTCGGTTTTCGGTTTGCTTTGATATCTGTTATATTTTAGTTTGAAATTCGTATAATATTTATTGTTATGTTTTTTGTTTAGTGTAGCAGGTGTGCTAGGGAAATCCGTTGTTTTAATATCGACAAAATATTTAAAAAATCACTTTTGTTATGAAAATTTAAGGAATATTGAAAATGACGGGAGACATAAATTTTTGCCCATTTGTAGTTATGTAAAATATAAAAATTAAATCTAGCCGATACTTAGGGATATTTTTTCGCTATTAAGCAATGCATTTGAATAAAACAGCGTAGTTCATCTCTAATGACTTTATAATACAAAGGACATAAATTTGATACAAAGCAAAATAATTATTTTACGTGGGAAGACAGTAAACCGTATGTCATACAAAAAACTCCTGCCTATATCAGCCGCAAGATCTGAAAGATATTATATGTTTATGGTATGTAATCTGTTTTCACGTATATATGTGAAAACAGATTTGTTAGTAAACTTAGCAGAGATATCCCCCAGATAATATTTTTAATAAGTTTGAAATCTGATAAAGATTTAACTTGAAACTCTGCACAAAATAACATCTTTTCTATTAGGTCATAAAAATAAAAAACGTTATCAATTTTTTCTTAAAAAAAGATGTTCTAACTAGGGGCCTCCCAGTGTTTTGCAGTAAAATTTAAGTTATTTTTAAAATCTGACACATAATATTTACTTTATTTTTATATATAAATATTCACCAACGTCACGAGAAACCTTATGAAAAGCCAAGTGAATATAGTTTTAATGATATTGAGTCTGAAGCCTTTATACCGTAAAGCATTTTAAGCGTACAAAAAACTGTTGAACGAGTTATTATATTTTGATCTAACTGATTGAACTTCGTAAAATGGTAATCAAAAATTATTATCTTCTTCTTCAAATATAGCAAATTTATTTTGTGGTGACATAATTATAATTTATATAAATTAACTTTGTAAACATCACTTATTTGTTGAAAAAATTCAACATGTTTCGAAGCCACTGGCTTCTTCGTCAGGATAACAAAAATAAAATTTAAAAATCGAAATATAGATCTAAATATTAAAAAGTTATATATGAAAAATGATACCTACTAATAATTACCTAAAAAAGGTACTTTATATTATCATTTTTCATATATAACTATTTAATATTTTGATCCATACATCGATTTTTAAATTTTATTTTGTTATCCTGACGAAGAAGCCATTGGCTTCAAAACATGTTGAATTTTTTAATAAGTAAGTGGTGTTTACAAAGTTAATTTATATAATTTTTTTTTTTTAATTATCTTTTTTACAACTTTGTTCAGCCTTCATATATATATATATATATTTTTTAAAGTTTTAACCAACTTGTCCAGGGAAAAATAAGTGGTAAAAGAAGCGTAGGAAGACGCCGCGACCCACCACATACCCAGGGCCGTTTTATGAGTAATAGCTCCCATATCGGCCCCACGCCACTTAAACTTATATGAGTGCAAGCAGCGTGGGGAGGCGTCCACAGAAAACCACTTCATTGTCAACGATAGCAAACAATACAAGAAATAGAATGAGACATGATACATGAGATGCATATCAAATATAAATAAAACCAAAGAATATGAGTCATAATAATGAGGTAAAGACAAAGCCAGTTATACGAAATGAAAACGAGCGCTAAATTGCTCCGTAGATACAGTTAAAAAAGTGTTCAGAGGGACTGGTGCAAGTATAATTCGATTGAGTTGTTCCGTGCGACGGTGAATAGAGTCGTCATCGCCAATATGATCGCCGACCTCCGATGGCACCTTAGGAGATGGCACTATATATAAACACTACTAAAAAAAGTCCACGAGAATCAAAATAATAAAAATATTATTATTTTGATTAAAATAACAATCATAATTTTAAATAAACATATTAAAAAAAAAACAAAAATTAATTTAATAAAGCAGTATGTGTGGGATACACAAGCAAAGGCAGAAATATCAACATAAAAAAAATGCATCATCGATTATTACTACTTTATAATGTATTAAATTCAAGATTTTATAGGAAACATAACCTTTAAACAGGAAACCTGATTTTGGAAGGGATAGATATATAATATAAATAAGTGTCTCAACCACCAGGTGACTAAAAAACTACTTCCTTAAATAAATACTACAAAATTAAATAAATAAATAAAAAAAAATTTCAGATACTGAGCGGAGATATTAATTAACGGATACTGAAAGAATGTTTAAAAACCTGTCAATAAATAACAAGGAAAAATAATATTAAATTTAGCGTATTTAAGCACGGAATGGAACCTCCAACCAGCCTGTAACGTCACACATCCGCATAGCCGGGCGCCGGGTACGACAGATGACATCACACGATTTCACCGGATGGAACAAAATTATTCATGCAAAACAAAAATTTTAAATTCTGTAACTTTGTTAGTATTTGAGATATCTTAATTGTATTTTCAGACTTTTGTTCAATTTTATGAAAAATTTGAATTAAAAAAAAAATAGAAAACTTCTATATTGTGTGATGACGATATTCCTTTAATATTTTTAAGACAACGGCAATTATTTTATTTTCGTATTTAAGTCGTCCGCGGTTTGTTCCATCAATTTATGAGTACTTTAACTTGAACTTGTCAAATGTTTCTACGAATGTTTTAATGTTCAAAGTGTTTCTAGGCGCTTGACTATTTGTCTTATTCATTTTAGTGCTCTTGGTAAAGCATAAAGGCGAATAATCTTGCTGATACCAATGATATCACAGAAAAAGCTATCTGAAGCTATCTGTTTCGATTTGCAGTATTTATAATAGTTTCTTGAAGGGAGCCATCTGTCCATCTCACGGGCGATCTTTCCTAGATGCTGTCTTGTATCACCAGCCCCTTTGTTACTCGGATATGTCTTGTGACGTGTCGAAACTATTCCGTTGTGGGCAATAATTATATTGCGGAAGCTAGATCTTGCTCAACATTTATTTCCTGCAAAATGGAGCTGTTTGTTCTGTGAGCTGTCCATGAGATTTGTAGAATCACAATTGCTGATGCATATATTAATATCTTCCTGCGCTCTTGTTGTCTCAGTGTTCATATCTCAGACCCATACAGAAAAATTGGGACGAATACAGTTCAGAAAATCTTCACCTAGTTTTGATTTCTCAAATGCGGGGGATAAAAGCAAATGCACCAGTATCCAAGTATTGAAAAAAAAATTGAATGCAGTCACCGAGGATCACTGATTTAGTTTGTACTGAATTCGAGATTTAGCTATGTTTCCAAATCACGATCCTCGCCAATATCCTCGAACTGTAAAAAGGAGGAATTAATATACACTACAATCCCCGAAGATTGATCATGTGACAAAATGGCCGCATTATTCTAAAGTAATAATTGATGCCGATGAAACATCATAGCAAAAACACCAATATCCAATTATGTTTATTAAATAGACTAAAATTCCATGTTCCCTCTAGGTCTCATAGATACAACCCAGTTTTTTACTTCGATTTTACTTCATCCAACTATCGTCATAATTCACATTTATTGAGGGTATGCGATGCATTCAATAAATTGATAAGATTATTGGATTTTGATTTGTTCGAGTGCAGCCACACAAGATAAAGAAAAATTTAGTCTCTTTTTTTATTAATTTTTTTTTATTATTTCTTGTTGTATTATTCTGAAAATGCCTAAGTTTTTCTGTATACTAATCAAGTATCTTTTTCTTTTGTTTAAATTTTTTATTCTTTCTTGTATTATTCTTAACAAGCCTAAATTTCTCTGCTTACTAATTAAGTCACTTTTTTTCTCGTTTAAATTTTATTTATTCCTTCTTGTTGTATTATATTTAACATGCCAAATTTTTCTGCTAATAATTAAGTTTATTTTTTTTGTTTAATTTTTTTTTATTCTTTCTTGTTGTATTATTCTTAACATGCCTACATTTTTCTGCTAACTAATTAAGTATTTTTTTATTTGGCTTAAATTTTTATTCTTTTTTGTTATATTATTCATAACACGCCTAAGTTTATTTCATAACATTATTATCGTTATCATAAATAAATAATATAAATAAATACACGTATGTAAAAGGAAAACTGTGGTAGATATTATTGTTTAAAACTTATTTCTAAAAAGATGTAGGCTTCATACATTTCAGAGAAATTTCACGAAGTGATGACATGTTTTTTGTATTTATTTCATAATACCCCAGTGGGATATTGCTGCCTTTGATTTTCTTCAAATAATGTAATTTTAAGCAAGGGTTTCGGACCAAAGTATTGCTGTAATATATAGTTATCAGCTTGCTAAGAGCTGTGTAGAAAACTCGTGTTCCGCAGGGCTTCGAGAACCTTCCGCGCCCCGGCTACGGTCGGCTTTTACTGAAAATAAACTTATAACGTGGTTATTAAAATTCAGCACGCCACCCTCTGAGGGGATGCAAATGCTGAATGGATTAAATACCTAACAATATGTACAGACGGTGAACGTAAATTCTGGGAAAACTAATTTGCGCTGAATAATTATTACGCGTTGGTATGAATATATTTATCCTGTTATTATTGTACCGGTTTGTTGAACACTCTTCGAAGCGGGTCGAGGATCGAGTTTCATTAGCGCTGTGTAACCAGAGAATTTACAGACGGTGTAATTGTTAATCTGTTGAGATTCAGAAAGTATTCTGCAATATGTGCTTAGCTTCCGTCGCTTCAATTAAAAGTTATCATTTTACAAAGTATTTATCCGTATTAAATATATATAAGGCATCAAATACAGAGATAATAATTTAAATAATATATTAATTCTACACCTCAACGACATTCATACTACATATTTTTTTAAATAGAGATTCGAGCACGAAATACGTATCGCATCAAACTAAGCTTAAAGCTTATGCTTTATTAATAAGACTAACTTACTGATGTTCTGGAATTGGGCTCAAACCACCGACAATCAGATCACTAAGCGAGTATGACACTACACTAAAAAGCTACATAGGTATTTTTTTTTGTAAAAAAAACTCACATTATATGTCAACAAATTAATCGTATTAGATTTAATCTAAAATCTACACCAAACAAACGCAGTCTATAATGGCAATGTTGTACAGCATATTGTACAACGACAAAAACAAATACCGATTGAATTGTATGACAACACAAAAGAACGAATCGTATAGCAAAGAGTTGCTTGGTAACACATAACAAATAGTCCACTGTTAACTCTACTATGGGAAAATGTGTAGTTACTACATCAAACAAAGCAAATTATTTTCTTCACAATTATTTTCTTACGAACATGGACGGGGGTGTCCATCTTCCTCTGGCTCGCGGATTAATTATTAATTTCATTCCCTTTCAGTATTGATATGTATTAATTTAAAATATGTCATAATTAATCAACTAGAAAGACATACAGAAAAATTTAATCCACGAAAAAATATTTGGCTGCTACCGGGATACGAACCACGGATCTCCTCCTATCCGGGGCAGGCGCGTTATCTAATTACGCTATAGCCGCCTTGAACTATTCCGTGAATATATCGACCTTCTCTTTAAGAGGCCCAAGTACACGATTTTCGTATTTGCTCTCGATTTTGCTAAATTTAACGTAGACTTATTAAATCATTTTGCAAAACCCATAGTAAAACAGGTTTTTATTCAATTTTCCAGATCCATTTACTTTTGGAGCATTTCCTTAAAAAAATATGAATAAATATATTGTTATAACTTTGAAAAAAATTATTACCCCGAAACACTATTTTAGTTTTCATGCAATAGAATTATCTTTGGTACACTTAATCTCGTACATTTTGAAATAAAGACCAAATATTTTATTTACAAATTGATTTCTACAGTTTGAAGAAGAAGTTGTGCTATTCAAACATTAATATTTTTCGAGTAGTTGTTAAATATATCGTTTTAAAAAAGACAAAAATTAAACATTCTGTTTCCTGTATTGCAGTATCCATAAAACCATTAAAATATCGATTATTATAATTAAATTTTACATGCGTACTAAGAAAATTTCACTGTCATTAATATAAAAATATTCAAATAATTATACCTCATAATCAAGAAATCGAATTAATTAAATCGTATAGTCTGAAATGCGCGGGCTCGCCGCCGCCGGGCACGCGGCGCGCCGCGGTTGTCGGCTAACATTTTTAGAGCACTCCACTTTTTCTTGTAAGGTAGGCACAAATTACACTGTGTTACTTACTGCTGCTAGAGGACGCCAGAATTAACCGTTTAAGTCATTTCTTATTTTTTGGACACATTTGATACAATAAACATATATTATATTCAAGAACACATTCTTATTAAGAAGTTGCAATTTTTTCAGAACAAAGTTCTGTGAAATTTAAAACCAAATTAATTTATCAATTAGAAAGACAAATATTTTTTCGATGGATTTGATTTTTACTCTCTTTCTTTTAACCCAAGGCGTCTGATTGCTTGCTTGTCTGACGAAAAAACTTTGGATCGATTTTTAACCCTTTTCCCGCAAGCCGACTCGTGGCGACGATCAAGAAGATCTATTAAATTTTCGTTAAAAAGAATTAATAATTATAGTATAATTTTGAATTTTTCAAATTTTTAATGGTTTTTTCATACAGCTCAGTAAGTTATATGAAAATATTCCGACGTATCTGGTAGACATGAAACTCGAAAATGAGAAAGGGAATATTGTAAAAACTTGGTTTTTGTGGGTTACTTTTTTCTGTATGTTTTTCTAATTGATTAATTAATTTGGCCTTAAATTTCACAGAACTATGTTCTGAAAATAAATGCAACTTCGCAAATAGAATTTGTTCTTGATTATAAATATAAAGTTTTTATTTGGATTAAAATATCTCATATTTTTCGATTCACGTTGAAAATATCGTTATTTCTAAATTGGGTAGCGGTAACATATCTGGCCGGAGTACGCCATGGTATTTGGATTTATTGGTATAATACAACTTTGAGAAAAATGGTGATCGCATTACATACGAAGGGATTTGAGAATGAGATAAGTCTACGTGATATGTTTTAGATGATGCGTGATGTATTTTTTGTATATTTTATAGAATACCTACTTATGCTACGGTATATTTAAAAAAAATATTTTTAAATATGAAGGAACAAATGTAATTCTTGATTAAGCAAATAATTATACAAGCTAGTGATATTCATATATGTACTTAAATTCCATTTCACAAACCTATACACGAACAGGAGTTATAGGTATTTGGTTATATATAAATAATGACTAACTTTAATATTATATACCTAGGTAGTTGTTAATATGTTATAGGTGTTTATTTGCTATATATGAATAATGTCTAACCTTTATATTATATAGGTATTTGTTTAAATACAATAGGTATTTGTTTGTTAACAAGTCTACGGCCACATTAGTAAGAAAGTGCTTCGGCTTAGTTTGAGAATGTAAAAGTATGTTTTCGTGTAAATGTTATTATTGAAAAAATATGTTTTCGTGTAAATGTTATTATTGAAAAAAAATAGTTTTGCTGTTACGATACTGAAAAAGTGATAAAAGCATTTTTTTCACAATGTCCGAATCGATTAAAGAAAAGCCGGGCTGTAAAATAAATTAAAATATGTTCTCTTCCTTCTTCAATATTATTTAAATCAATTCAAAGAACACCCTTTAAATTTAACTACTATTTTTTTTAATTATATATATTTGTATTTATAACATAATACAATAACGATTGGGTAGAGTAAATAATGAGGCTTAAAATAACAAAATTTAAGTATAAAAATAACTAAATATCCATTCGGAGTTTTTATCAATCCAGTAAAGAATTTTTATGATCTTTGTATAAAATATCAAAAATTTCATGACGCTGTTAGTTAAATATGTCAGTAATGTTTCGTTTATATTAGGTCCTTACATATGAAATTGGCGTTTAGTATGGGGGGAACATAAAGCTGATTTTTTTTTATTATAATATATTTATTTAATCAAAGTATGTACCATTGCTATCTATGCACTTTTGCCATCTCATAGGTAGTTTATCGATCCCTTTACTAAAAAAACCATTCGGATGGGAATCAATAAAATCTTTGAAGGCGGATTGGACTGCCCCATCGGAGTTGAATTTTTTCCTTTGCAAGAAGTTATCCAAATTTCGAAAAAAATGGGTATCTGTTGGGGCAAGGTCCGGAGAGTACGGTGGATGTCTTAGACATTCCAATTGAAGCTCCTCTAATTTGGTAGCTGTCTGTTGTGCAGTGTGTGGTCTAGCGTTATCATGAAGCAGCAGTGGCCTAGAGCGATTAACCAGCCTCGGTTGTTTAGCAGCTAGCTTTTCCATCATGGTTTGCAGTTGCTGACAATAGACATCTGCCGTAATCGTCTGGCCAGATTTAAGAAAGCTGTAGTGAACGACACCAGCACTAGTCCACCAAACGCTCACAAGTAACTTTTTTGGAGTCAATTTTCGCTTGGGGCATGGTTTGGCTGGTTCGGCAGGGTTCAGCCATTGCGATGAGCGCTTCCGATTATCGTACAGGATCCACTTTTCATCACAGGTAATGATTCGATTTAAAATCCCTTCATTATTGTGCCGGTTGAGTAATGCAACGCAGCAGTCAACGCGCGTTTGTTGATTTGCTTCACTCAATTCGTGAGGTACCCACCTTTCAAGCTTTTTCACTTTACCAATTTGCTTCAAGTGGATTAAAACAGTTTTATCACTAACACCGCAGCCTGCAGCTAACTCGGATGTAGTTTGCGATGGATCTGCTTTCACAATAGCCTTCAATTCTTCATTATCAACTTTGGTCTCCGGCCGTCCACGGAGCTTGTTCTGCAGGTCGAAATTTCTAGAACGAAAATGTTGGAACCAAAAACGCACTGTGTTTTCTTTTGCGGCACCGTCGCCATACACATTATTAATCCTTCGAGCCGTTTCTGCAGCACTGGTGCCACGGTGGAACTCGTACTCGTAAATAACGCGATATTTCAAGTTTTTCATTTTGTAAACTGAGTGACGCAAAGAAAAAAACAATTGAGGAAAAAACAAATGAATTATAATTTTCAAAACACAAATACATGAGTAAATAGCTGTATAAATTTGGATTTGGAATTCCTAACCAAAGAGAAGATATTTGAGATCAAATTTGCCAGTACGGCAAAACGCCAATTTCATATGTAAGGACCTAATAATATATTGTAACGAAATGCCAAAGAGATTGTACAGAATCCCTCGTGATATGTCAATGACAACAATAACATCTAAACATCTAGGAACTTTCACTACATTCAGGAACTCGCTACCATACTCTGGAATTAGCTACAACATTCGAGGAACACCTGGAAAACCCTAGAAACGACGAAAATCCAACATTTCGATATAAAAAGCGTGGATCTAGGCCACCGCAGAGTCGTCGTTTTTAACAGTTCGTTTGTTGCGAAGTCGGCCGCAAGCTGTAAGGCCGGTGAGCTTTACCCCTGATACGAGTATATTTTATATTTTCGATGCAAATCTAAACCGTTCAAATCAAGCCTTTGTTTACCCCCACAAATTTATTTTCAACTCAATCCTTAACCCGTGCAACGGCGGGTACGAACAGCTAGTATAAAATATAATTATATAACATAATCATTCCTATTAAATATTTTTCTATTAAATATTATTCTACGAATATTACTATAAATATTCCTATAAGGATCTACTGGTTCGCATACAAATTTGTGGTAATTCCTACGCTGCCCTACCCATTTCCTAAAGCAAACAACTATGGCTATACTAAATCCTGTGTGTATCGAAATATAATACTATTATACGTCTGTCAATGCGACGTATGCGATAAAAATAACGAATACTGTTTCTATTTCCGCCTCATAATGGAATCCTGGCTCCGACACCTAATTAAAAAACCTTACTAGAAATAATAAACGTTACTAAAACTCGCAAATTCACTCAAATTGTTCATTAATACTCAAGTAAAAATTCCTATGAACTCTTACTACCTTACAATAAATAATTAATTGTTTTAGTATATGAAAAATATGTAGCTTTATAAATCTCTAAAAATAGTAGTTTACTTGCCTCGTGACCTAATTAACAAAGTTAGGCCTAAATCAACAAATAATTTTAAAAAATTAATCATATTTGTATTTCTTTTAAATCATCACTATAAATTTCATAGTATGATGGAAGACTAGATTATTGCCATTTTATGAATATTTAAAAAAAAATAAAATTACAGTTTTAATTTGTTACAAATTCTCTTGGGAGTAGCTATAGCATGACAAATTGAATGCATTATACATAAGTGCTTAATTTTATAAATAAAAATAAAGATTCTGCAATTTTGCAGCGAAAACAGGTAACTAAAGAAAAGAAAAACATTTTCTGCTGAAGATCGGCGATTCTGTTTACAAAATCGTTCAAATGCGCTGTAGAAATAAGGAAAAAATTTATCCTTCCACAAATTGTGTTCATATTATTACGCCGAAGACCCAGGGGCATCATAAATAAAATTAGAAAAACTAGTTGACAAAATTATTTTTAGATCAAAGAATTTATGAAAAATAATGGGATAATAATATTGTATTGGTCCAGAAACAGTTCTGAATTCTATAGAGAACTTGTGACTTAAAATGGCTATTGATATAAATGTATCGAAGCCTTCATCGAAGTAAAACCTCAAAAAATATATCGAAAATCGGTGCTATGAGAAAATTTTAAAAGATTTTCTCCAAAATTTCGTGAATTCCATGCCAAGACATTTTGAAACCGTGATAAAAAATAAAGAAGGAAATAGTGAAACAATACCAAAAAAAATAATTGGTGAAAAACATATTTTTTTACTAATTATTTTCTTACAAAAAAGTATAAGTTATATTAAAAACATCATCAAAATAAATATTTTTAGTTCGGTAAAAGGCATATTTGTTCTTTGTTCTGTTTAAACATTGAGTACTTCATAATTTTAAGTGAAAAGGGATCAATAAACTATAACAAAATCTGACATAGGTATAACAAGAAAACTATTATTTTAAGGGTGGACATCTTTCGTGCCCGCTACTGTAGTATACGTTGACACAGGACAAAGGTTTAAAGAATATGAGATATGAAACAATACAAAGAATATGAAACAAAATGCACAGATTGGGTCCCGACGGACTCCGATCGTGAAGTGCTGTTCAAGATACTGTGGAGCTATTGATTCTATTTCTTTACCTGACATAAATTTGCATGTTGAACCCCATATAAGTTGCAAGATACATTAAATGTATACTGGGTTATTTGTAAAACATTAATAACCTCGCAGGACTATATTCCTGCATTAATTATGAGTCGAAAATGTTCAAGCTATTATGACCTAATATCAATAGTTATGGATATATGCGGCATCAAAATTTGCATTTTTTTCAATAATCTGTCTAAGTTAGAACATTAATTTCTTTAAAAAGTAAATCTGTACGGAACGTTCTATTTTTTTTTAAATATTACTTTGATAATCATTGTTGAGTTGTTTTAAGAGTCTGTAAGTTACTTTTACAAGAGTCCCCCCAACCTATTATTCCGTATTGTAATATAGATTGTACAAAAGCATAATATAATGTTCTAAGTGATTCAATCGTTAAAATGTTGCGTAATATTAAAAATATATACCTTATATCATTTTCGCACTCTATTTACAATCATGTTTATATGATTCTTTCATTTCAATTGTTGGTCTATAAGAATATCCAAGTACTCAACAGAATTCGTCAAATTTAATTTGTCACAGGTTATAGAGCAAGAGTTTTTACTATGACAGTTAGAACTATGTATTTTTGAAACTATATTGTTTGGGATATTAGGTAGGTTTAATATTAAAGGGATGTATACTGTATTTTCAGCATTTAGGGATAATAAATTACAGTCGAACCATTGTATTTTATCGTACTTACTTCTTGATTTGCGTTTCTAATTGTCTTTTCCCGTTAACCAGTTATGACAATAGCAGTATCATTGGCATAAGAATAAAGTTTTCAGAAATTTTTACCTGAAAATCGCATTCAAGTAAATTATGAATAGCATTGGTCCTAATGCAGTTCCTTGTGGTACACCGTATGTGAGAGTCTCCGGATCACTAAGCACATTATTTATATTGACATAAAGACTTCTATTAGATATATACGACCTAATCCAAGAGTGTACACTTCCACTTATACCGATTTGTGAGTTTATCCAGAAGCGTATTGTGCGAAATACTATCGAAGGCTTTCCGTAAGTCTATAAATATCCCGATACATTTCTAATTTGAATCCAGTGACGACATGATTAATGTAGTTAGTTTGGCAATCGCATCATGTGTACCTAATTTGGCCCTAAAATCAAATTGGTTTTCACTAAGAATATTTATTATTTTGGTCTAAGTATGCAGTGATTTGTTTTTTCACTATTTTTTAAATAATTTTAGCGATATTTGACATTAGTGAAATTGGTCTATAATAATTCATTTCATCCGGGTCACCAGTTTTGAAAATCGGAGTAACAATGGTTTTTTTATAATTTGGAGGAAATATTCCTGTTTTATTAGGTACATTATTGGTTTGGCAATATAATTTTTCATTTGTTTCAGGAAGTGTACAGTTATTTTGTCGTATCCTGGTACCGAATCTCCTTTTAATGACATTATAGTATTTTTAATCTCGCTTTCTGTTACTGGAATGAATGTTGATATGGAGCAGTGAACAAGAATGGTTGTTGTAGAATTATATGTATTTACAGATTGGTTTTCTTGTGATATTTTATTAGCGAGTTTTGATCCAACATTTATGAAAAAAGTGTTGAATAAGTTTGCACATTTTTTTAGATTCAGTATTTGTGCATACTTTTTGGTTACGGTATTTTAAACTAAGTTTTACGTTTTTATTATTTTTATTATTGCCAATAATTTCATTTATTGGTTTCCATTTTGCCCTTGGGTTGTGTTCGTTCTTTCTCTTGAAAAATTGCTCCTTGGTATTACGTATAATGTTTGTCAATTTATTTTCGTATTTTAAAAAAAATAATATTGCGGAAGTATTTGCTGGATACCTTTTCGTAAGCCGAAAAAGATTATTTTTCATTCTAATTGATTTTAGTAGTCCTGGAGTGATCCAAGGCTTCATAAGTCTATGTTTAGAATGTCAATATGTCAATATCGGGTACTCTAGTAATAAAAATATCGCAATCTTTGTATTAGTATGTAAAAAATTAGTGCGTTTTCGAAATGATTTCTTAAAGTATGCAAAAATACAGATGTTTTTCACAAAGTAAATGTCATTATTCATGAGTTTTTACGATATTTTTATATCGAATTATTTTTGCGATACATACGATTTTTGGCAAATTTCGAAATTACATCACGATTATTTCTGTACCTTGAATTTCGAATTAACGGGGTTCCGCATAATAAGAATTTTTTTTGGATTCCTTGAATTTAGAATGTACAAGGTTCTACTATATAACGAGATATATCTCTTTATTTTGTAAAATACCTTTATGCTTACATATTGTCAAACTTCAATGCTCTCACTGCTTTTGTAAAAGTTACTTTAAAGATATATAAATTTGTATAGACGTAACATTTCTGTCTAAGATAATTATACGAAATAAGTATTAAATTATCTTTAATTTTGTTTTCAATGTCATATTTTTTTAACTTTAAAAGTTTTATAAGTATTAAAAAATATTTATTTTTTCACATCATTTTGTAGCATTGTCCAGTGCTATAAAATATATGTGTAAAAATATCAATATTACGTAAAAAAAGCGATAACAGATTAAAGTAATCTCCCCCATCTTACAAAAAAATCTATCCGGAGTACAGGACTAACGACCAACCGAACGCGAAAACGACATAAAGCATGAAAAAAGCTAATTACCAGAATAATAATTATTATGATTGTTCGTCATCAGGGCACACTGGGGCAAGACACACCTGGCACATCGCGTGCCAGCTAACACACGTATACGTCAATACCCATGAAATATGGGGCATCATCTATCTCTTGTCCTTTGTTTACTTGCCCCGTGACCAGGTGTGCCCCCGCCTCCCGAGCTGTTTATATACTAGGCGTTGTTTGGAGAGTGCTTGCATTATTTATACGACACATTTATCTCGTGAGCGTGTTTTGATAGCGTGTTTGATCAATCAAAATTTTACTACAAGGGTCTATGTAAACGGTTATTCTTGTATTGATTTTTATTTTTGTCAAAAGTATAGTCCGCGTTCACGAATGATTTTCTTACGAGATTTTTTATTCGAAACAATCTTTGAGATACGGATTATATTTCCGCGTGATTCCTTAGAAATAAATAAATCTAGGCTATCGCTGTCCATACCGTAGATTCACAGTCTCCTACGCCAAATATTAATCATAAACTTTTGATTTTCCATTCGTCAGTTGGGTGTATTTTATATCTCCTCAACAACAACAAAGGGAATAAATATTGGAAATTGAATGCCCCGTATTTGTCTAGTTTTTAGAATAAATATGTGTGCTTTTAGATGAAGTTTATTTTCACGCGTTGACACTCACTTTCAAATTGAATGTTTGAATTTATGTCACTTTTAACCAACTTAATCTGAGATTTAAATTCAACTCCAGATCTGAATTTCAATATGTATATACGGTACTGAGATAATCTCATCCGATGATACGGGCTACGATATATTTGTGTTCGTGTACGAGACCCTCGAAATGTGTACCCATTTGTAGATAAATGTTCCATTGTACAGAAATATGGTTACAATTGAATTTACTGACGTCTACATAAAGGTTACCCAAAATTTTCAACGACTATTAGGAACTTTCTTTGAGTGCTTAGCAGTCCATCCGGCCCGCGATGCCTAGAATCTTTCACAGCTCAAAACTAATTGAAAACAAAACACGTTTAGGTACCAACACTCAGGCGGCGAATAGGATCTCTTTATCTCATGACATTTAATGGATTTAACATGAAAGCCTTTTTACATTACCTTTAATATATCCAACTATTTATTTGTCAAGTTAAACTCTTAATGATATTTATATAAGAACATATGTGTGTATAAAAGCAAAGGCAGCAATATTCAAAAAAATGTTTTGAACGTAGTTACCGAGGATTTACAAATTGTAATGTAATTGAGATTTTACATGAAATATAACTCTATCCTTTCAATATCATGTTTACAAATCACTATTAAAAGCAAACCAGCAATATCTTTGTAGTGTAAAAAGCAAAATAGCAAAATCCACAACAATCAATCAAGCTCCAAGGATGTGTCAAGTGACAATATGGCCACTTATACTAAAGTTAGAGTTGATGTTGATTTTATACTGAAACGTCATATCGAAGACAGTAATATTCACTATTTGGCAACAAACACAGCAATATCCTTAATTCAAAGTTAAAGATATATTAATACATGTATATAAAAGGAAACCTAAGATAAAAATTGTTATTATAAACGTATTTCCAGTGAGGTGTAGGTTTCACAGATTTCAGAGATATTTCCATGAGCAGTAATAGGTTTTTTGCATTTATCTCAGAAACACCTCAATACACAATACTTTGCTTTTATACCGCTCATATTATGTAAAAGTTCGAATATTTATTTTATTTTATGTCCTTGAAATCTCACGAAATAATTATTGAAACAACGAGAAAATAAGGAAAATACGTACTTGGTAGATGAGTCCCGTAAGACGTACAAAATCCTCTTCCACAAGCCAACGGGCCGTAAATGGGCGGATAACGTCAGGACATGCCTGCAAGAAGTGAGCTGGTGCCCGACTGTCAACCAGAAGACGATGTCAAGGGATGGGGGCGCTTAGTGGCCGTGGCGGTTATGGATTTCAAAGTCACACGAGGCCTTTAAAGAAGAAAAAATGTTATATTTATATATTCGTATGTATTGTGTATATTCGCAACTATGATTATTTATTTTTTATTGCAATACCGAACTGTCTTAAAGTTACAATGTCTATTAATATATCGACATATTTATGTCTGTGTATGAAATAGAGGTAATACTTAGATTTTGAAAAATATTCAAAATCAAAAAGCGTTCAAAAGTACATTTAAAAAATATATAAAAATAAATTCTATTGAAACTCCATTAATATATTTAATTTATTCATATTATTATTTATCTCAATTTATTTATTACTGTATTTTCCATTATTATTTAACATATATTTTTTAGAGTACAACTATTTATTTACTTCAACTCAATATTTAATTTGTTCTAACATATTTGTTGTGTAGACTGAATTACTTTATCTTCTGGTTTGTGTTTTCTGGGGTATTATGCCGTATTATTACTACCTTTTTGGCCGACGTTTCGGATCCCATGCAGGGTCCATCATCAGGGCTGAACCCTGCAACGGGATCTGAAACGTCGGCCGGATAGGTCGTTATAACACGGCATAATACCCCAGAAGACACTTGTGATGGTCGACATAGAGATAGATTTAATAAATTTAGGTATAAATAAAATTTAGGTATAAAAAAAAAATAAAAAAGCAAAAAAAAAAATAATAAAAAAAAAAAAAAAAAAAATCCTAAAATAATAATATTCAAAAAAGCCAAGTATGGACATCAAAAATATATTTCTTCTATTTTGAATCGTTTAAAAGTAAAAGCCTGATATATTTCTTCTCAAGATTCTATGTATTACAAGAGGCTAACAAAATATTGAATATTCAGCAATAGAAGTAATATTTCTTAGATCTTTATTATACCATAGATATTATTCTGTGTTAAATTAATATTGTTTGCCAATCCTAAAAGACTCGACCTTGTGAGTAGATGCGAACGAGCCTTTATTATTTATGAATAGGAACAGCAAGTCTCGCGTGTAGCGAGTGCTTTACCATTATTTTAACGAAACGAACCAATCACAGGCGCGCTTTGCCTTCGACGGGTTGAGCCGGAGGCGACCGTCCTGATGACTGAATCCGGCCAATGGCGAGCGCCGCCGGTGAAGTCATCGCGCATAGGATGAGTCACTGCACTAGCGTGGATTTCGGAGGTATGGTGCAATCGTTACTATAAAAGGAGCGAACACGATATACTCTGCCCCTTCAGTTCGAGACCAGACCTGCCAGCGGAAGCGCTGCCCGAGAGACTACTGCCAGAGATTTCATTTGGAGAACAGCATTTGCGGACGGAGTTGCTGCCCGGACGTATGGAGGAATCTACCATTCATCAGTACCAGAGAGGATCATACCGCCACTGTGTAACAGCTAAGGAACACATTTATATTATCTATCGATTAATTATTTTCACTATTGAAATGTATTTGTTTTGGGAAGATTTAAAATCGGAGCAATGATATATAATTAATATCACGATTTCTTGTGTGATATTGGCTCAATTCGTAAGGGAATATCTCCCAAACGAATTTATTTTAAAGTATGGGGATTTTCATATTATTTTTACTAATAATTGAATACACGTTATTCTATAAGAAACGTTTAGTAGCCTTATAATAATTGTGTTGCATAAGTATTGCGCAATCCGGTCTTCAGCTAACTCTTTATGGTTTGAGTACCTCTCGGTATATCCGGCTTAACAAGTAGCTTCAGAACGACGAGTAAAGGACAGAATGGGGAGATCTAACTAAAATTGGAGTTTTCTGGTTTATGAACGTTGAGCTAGGTGAGGTTGTGGATGACGCTCGTGTCATAAGCCTGGAATCCGCGCAAGCCCCTGTGAGGTACTCTTAAAAGCGGGACCTCCCTTGTTGATCGGAGTGGCCACTAGACTCGACCTTCGCACCTCACCCTGCTCAAAAACAGCGTGAACCAACGTCGTGAATTCTCTGACTTTGGAAGGATTTTCATGCCTGAATGCTATGAAATCTCAATAGAAAACGTTCTATTTCATCCTCTGTAAAAGGACAGAGCCAGATGCAGTACAAAAATCATTCACTCATGTAGAGTAGCTGGGATATTATAAATATGTTACTAACACCCTAACATTTGACCAAAGTAAATGTTGCAAGATGCAGAATCGTGGGACGCCGCTCTGAAAAGGCATAATGAGATTGCACAATAATTTGTAACATAGCTGACTATGCCCGCAAAGGAGGCTAATGTCGTCATCAATTCGTACCAAAAGAGTACATGATTCTTCAAACAGCGGCCTAAAAGAAAGGCGCCTCAAGACAGCACCCATCATCAGAAACTCGTACCAAAAGAGTACGTACATCTCAATTATAAGCCCAAAAGAGAGGCGTCACAGGATCACATCTCGTAAAGAAGAGATAGAGTCTCGGGATGCAGTAAGTTCCGGAGGAACAAGAGGGGCCATTTAGTCACTTCCTTCATCGTTTCATTCTTCATCTTCATCCTTCATCACAGTCCTTCATCCATTAGACGAATCATGTGCCAATTCAACGACGTATTACGAATAGTATATATTGTATTTATCGAGATTTAGTCGCATTTATTATTTCTAGTGAGGTTTTAAGTATTGGTTCCAGGCGCCATTATGAGGCGGAAATAGTTCATATTCATAGCCCGACTGCAATAGGTATTTTTGTCGCGTAAGAGGTAGCACTTTTAGGAGTATAACTGTGTTTTATGTTTCGTCCCTGACGGACATGATGGTATAGCTGTGGCTATTTAGGTAATATACTTAGTAAATGCAAAGGGCATTAGGTATTATCAATTTCGTCTGCGAACCCAAGATGTTAGTTAATATTTTTAGTTAATATTGCATTCAAAAGCGCAATTTTCATAGATTAATAGAAATATTTCAGTTAATACGTATTTTAGTTAATTTATCGTATAGAGTAATTTTCCTATAGTATAGAACATTATTTCATATGAAATGTTGAATTTTAGTAGTAGTAATATTTCTGTATACAATATTAAATTTTTAACAACTGTATCGCTACATCATATGGTTGAAGTTGATCGCGCGCGCTCACATATAAGAATAATGAAATATTTAATAATTCAATATATTGTATTTTGAACGCGACGTTTTGCTACTTACTAACCTTCATTATTTAGTAGGACCCACATTAGGGTCATCTTACACCGTTGCCTTGATAAGAATGTGATTTACATTGAGATGCAATGGAAAGATTTGTATTATAGATTTGCTTCGCCTTATATATTCAACACACACCCCATGGGTTGTCTAACTCTGGTGCCGGACCAGGAGCTATACTAAATTATTATTTTTCAAGACCCGATGCCCTACTATCTACCTGGGTCATCACAGTGGTTGGCCGCGACCAAGAGATCGAAATGAAATAATATATAATAGAAAATTCAACTCGCGTCAACTATTTTACGACTGTTTTCTGTTTTCATATAACAGAAAACATCTCTAGAAAATACCGTCATTTGACGAGGACCCTCTATCTACCTGGGTCATCACACACTTCAGATATTTTGCGGAATAGTTCTCGGTTAAGTGCCCATGCCTCCACCCCATATTAAAAAATGGCAAAAATATAACACCGAACCGTACGCTTAAGTTGTTGGCTTGGGTCACGGTTAGAAAATAATGGTCTCATTCATTGGAAAAAAAAAATGACCTATACAAAACGGTAATTTCATAGGTAAGGATCTAATATATTATGGTAAATAAGGCGCATCAACTAGACAATCAGTCGCTTGTACGTTTTCGATAAGAACTATGAATACCAGAGGTTTAGTAATGGCAAGAACGGATTTTTTTTGGCTTTCTGTTTTGCGAGTGGTCTCAATATTGTGCATAGATATTTCTTATAAACTTTTATTATATCATTTTCATTCACGGGTTTTCATTTTCGAATGCAAATTTTCATTCATTTTAAAATAAATATAATGGATGTAAGCGAATGTGCTAACATGCTGTAAATGTATATCAGGGTGGTAATATTATCCTAAAAATTATTTCCATTGAACAGCCGCCGCAAAGAGTTGGGGTTCATATTTTCTTATTCGGGTGAAAACACATCTCATTAGGTTAATAGCGGCCGTTGGTAGTTGGGTAGATACTTACACACTTTAACAATGGTACCTAAAGCGAACACCTCTTCTCTCTTGGCGCCTGGCACGAACAACGTGAAGAGAATCACCTGCTGAAATAGTGTATTAACTCGCGCATTCGGAGTAAGAAGAAAATGAATATTTCACTCACTTCTTTTATAAATTTGAAAAAATCTAAAATCCATGTTCAAAGAATACAATTATTGGTTTTGCTAACAGAGGGATATTCATTATTGATATTGGAAACATGTATGGAAATATTTATAGGGTGGCCACAGGGCTTGTGACCTATATTAGCTGGCTTAAGGGATCATTTTACACAATGTGACAACCAAATACATCCAAACATACTTTTTTTTAAAGTTGTATGTATGTACTTTATCTATTTTATTTCAAATTTTTGAAGGAACTGTGCTATAGCCATCCACAGTCGAAAAATTTTTATTCTTAATATCATTACCAACTGCGACATCTATGTAAACTATTTCATGTGAATTAAGAAAAACAATATTTAAAACAAATTTAAAACACCATCTTTGTTTGGTATCTAAGTCCTATGAACAGTCTAGATTTACTGCCCAAATTAGTCTGGTTTTTATGGAAATAAAAAGTTGTAAGAATTTTAAAGGGATATATTTTTGCGTAGCTCAAATTATAAAAACAGAAGTTTGGTGAGTAAATTAAATAATATAAAACTAAAAAAATCTAGAAATTTTTTTATAATAATTTGATTTACATATATACAGTATTTATGTAATTAAAAGTTATATCATAAATTTTCTAGACCACCTGAAAATCGTCCCAAAAGATTTATTTTCTATTTTCATAAGGTAATTTTTTCATGATTGTCTGAAACCTTAAGTAACTGCTATTACAACGGAAGATTTTTATTTTTAAATTTTTCATTTACTTAATAGGTATTGTACTCAGAGGTGGACATAGGAATTCGTGTTAATTTACTTAAGTGTTTGGTGGAAATATAAACGCTAAATGTTTTTTTTCTCAAAATTTAAAATAATTTGGATTGATACACATAAAAAGTTAAAGTATGGCGTGAAGTACGGGCGTTGGGAAAAGGGTTGCATTCTGATGAGATGAAATTTAATTATAATATTGACCAATATTTTTTTTGCATTATATTGTATATTTTGTAATAACATTTTTTTTCAAAGCACTATTAATATTATAATCCTCAAATAAAGACAACCTACCTTTAATTATGAGGGTGACTTCAAAATTTATTATAATACAAGATTTTTTTTATTAACTAATTATTAATATTATAAGCGAAAAAATAAAGAGAAATTGATCAACATCTCATGCACGACCTAGTATACTCTTATAGCAATCACCGATGCAAGTTCTAAAGTATTTATGAGCTTCCCCTATTTCATTTGTTGATCTATAGTTATTCCCAAGAACATTTTTTTCTGGCTTAAGAATATGAATAATAAAATATAAAATAATATCAAATAAGTACATTGTATTTCTTTTCAATATGGGTAGAGAAAACACTGAAAAGAAATTAATGTAAATTATAAAATAAAACTCTTTAGTAAAATGAGTATTATCATTATATTTTTTTCTCTTCTTATTTGTTTTAAATATTTATAAATTTTTTATCTTATTTGAAAAACTACTGTTAGACTAATGTATTAATTTATATAATGTATTTATCTAATTTAACTTTTTATTGTGTTAATTTAATTAAAATATTTGTTCTGTATTAATTTAATTTAAATTTTTATAATGTACTAATTTACTTGAACTCTAAATTATTTATTAATTATATATATACTAATAAGTACTTATAGTCGAATATTGTGTTTTAAAATGAAATATATAACTTGCCCTAAAACAGGCCAGCCTAGTTGGGTAGTTACATATTTTATTATATGATTGTGTGATAAATTATTATTGTATAATTATATTTGTAATGTAATTTAATGTAATGTTGTGTTAAATAAATAAATAAATAAAAAATAGATGGATAGGGATGAAAATCAACCCTCGCGATGATTAGACGTGTTTGCGCCAGGAACGACGTCGAGCGCTGCTTTCCTGTATTTTGAGGTTTTTATGCACGTAAAATCATAATACGCGACTATTACCTGTATATATATCGCCATACCCTTTTAGCTTAGTGCCACTAAGTGAAGCAGCGGTGAGGATGGCTTGCTAAGAGCAACAATCCTTCAACCTTTTTAAGATTTTACGCTTTTTATGTATGTCAAAACAATACTTTCCATTATTTTTGGACGGAAAGGCGAAGGTTTTTTAATCCAAATTTATAATATAATTTCAATTTCTCTAGAATACTAAACCGTATAATAAAATTAGGTTCAGGCTAAAAAATATTATATTAAATAGTAAGTAGAAGTATAGACATTAGCAAAAACAAAAATAAATGAATGAGTTGAATAAGTAATAAGAACTAATATGAAAACAAATTTAATGGGAAACTAACTATTTGCAAAAAGGATATGGTGATTTATAATATTATTTCATTTGCTATTAAAACTTTAATAATTTTTAATTTATGCAAATGCAGCAGGGTTGCCAAGATATGTAGGAATCAGCTAGGTTGCTTTTGAAACAAAGAGATTCCAATTAGCTTACAAGTCAAATACAATACAATACAATACAAGTCAATACAAAGAAAAGTTTTCGAATCATGCATTCTGCCAGTGATAACGTATGGAGTGGAGATGGTAACTCTTACAAAGAAAAGTGTCGAAAAGCTTAAATCCACCTAACGATCCATGGAGAGATCCAAGCTTAGTGTAAGCCTGAGAAGTTAAATAAGAAATTATGAAATTAGGCAAAGAACTGGAGTAGTGGATAGCATGGATCGTGTAGCGAAGCTAAAATAGCAATGGACAGGGCATTTTACAAGATATTTCAGAGTCCTGAAAGACCTTAGGAGAAAAAAAAAGGCGTTGGAAGACCGCCGACGATATAGCAGCTGGGATGGGGAGGGGGGGGGGAGAAATGGCCATAACAAGCAATGAAGGATGGAAGGGTATGGACAAGGCAGCAGTGAAGAGATGCAGAAGATGTTGACTTTAGTATTTATTTTTCTACTTAAGGTGTTTAAATAGCAATAATTATTCTGAATTTGCTAACCATCTTTTGGCTATGGATCATTCTTTTCATATTAATAAGGGTTTACAAATTTTACATGCAAATTATACAGAATCACAGTTTGATAAATTAGGAATTTTGGAAATAAGAAAAAGTGTTAATAGTAAATTGAATATTATAAATAACCAGGTCCTTTTTACAAATAGTTATCCTTTAAGTTTATTTTCATGTTAAGTAGGTAATTTATAATTATTCATTTTCCATATAGGTATAACTTTTTAATATTTTGATTATCTTTACTTGGATTTTTAAATTTAATTTTGTTAGTATATATTTGTTATCCTGACGAAAGGGCCATGGGCTCTAAAACATGTTGATTTTTTTTCAACAAAAAAGTGATGTAAATGAAGTTTATTTCTATAAAATATAATCTATAAAATATAAATATATAAATAGGAATATTTTATGATGCCTCTCACTTCTTGTTCAAATACATAAAATATATAATGTACATTTTTTTCTTAGAAAATTTTTAATAATAAAGCAGAAGTATTGAAAATTCTATTCTCTACATTATTTAAAAATATTGTAATGAGGCTAAAAATAATCACTGACTCGTATAAAGTGACAGTTGTTTAAAATGATCACAACACTACCGAGGATTCCAGAATGGCCTAGCGTAATCTACGGCTGACGGGAAACATCTACAAAAACCTGGAATTCACGAGAAATTTCTCGTCAACGCTAGGAACTCCTAGAAGGCTCGATATCAGCAGATATAAATAGGACTGTGCGCGGGAGTAAGACGGTTGTTGTTTTTGGGTGCACTTGACAGCGGAACGGAAGTGAAGGTACCCGCGAGTTGCGAGAGGCCAGGGCGGCTAAGCGAGCAGTTATTTGACAGCAAATAATCTGGAAAAGTTCGAAAGTTTGACGTAGCGAAATAAATCGGAGCGAATAATACGTGCTGAAATTAAATGGAATGTTCTAGTGAATAATGAATAAAGTCGTTTTCATTAATTCCTCCTGCAACCACGACACATGAAAACATATTTGCTTTGTACTTAATGACTCATACTAGAGCTCATTGTTAAACCATCCTTTTGTTTAAAGACGCTACAATCAAAATGAAAATAATTTTGTTTTAAAACAACATTAAAAAGTCTAAATCTTAAAAGTCTTTAGGTAGATTCGAAGAATCGAGTAATTCATGAATAATGGTTCTACTTCTTTCTTTCAATCGAGACACTTGGAAAGAAATTGACATCATCAAAGGCACTAATAATGTATAAGTTGTTTTATATAAAATACCTATTTTCTATTCAATATAAATAATGTATTCACCACAAATTTATTTTGCTACTATTGCAGAAAATATATGTTTTTTCATAATTAGTTTAAAAGGTATTAAAAGGTAATGTAGACTAATTAACTGTAAACAAGAAAATACAAAATACGATTTTGTATTTTCTTGTTTACAGTTACTTAGTCTAAATTATTGCATTATGTTACTATAATTTGTTTTTGAATCACATTTAGTTTATTTGAACCCATGTCACTTAAACCATTTCCAATAATTATAACTGGAAAAAGTATAAGAATCTTTGAAAAGCTGTGTTGCAGGATTTTAATAAAGTATTTTCTGCGGTGCTATGGATCATGTTCGTGTACCCACCCCCGGTAGTTCATTACACGGCGGGATTTCATTTGCGGTGCGCTATCTCAGTCTAGGATTTCATCCCCTCTCTAGCCAGGAGCCGCTGAGCATCCAAGTCTGCCGGTCTGGAGGGCCCCTACAGTTCTAAAGGGCTCGAGTGTCGAGACGTGAGACACGTGCATTTTTTAACATTGCCCTCCACATGGTAACAGCGCTGGCGGCGCTTAACATAATAAATACTACCCACAATCACTTTGTTTCCTTCGGTGGTAAGACGTTCGCACGTATAAAAAATCTGGGAATTCACTTGTCTCGGGAAATAAGTAAGAAAATTTTTTCACACCATGACAGCGGTCTCTATTATGTTCTTAAAACACAATTACTGGATTTTGTACGCAGAGGGATGATTAACTGATTAAGATTTTAGAAATCTCACAGAGACAAAACTATTTATATGAAAGTCTTTTTATAGGATGGCCTGTATGAATGTCTGGGGACAAAATCTGGTAACTGTGTTTTTGGAACATATATATAGGATGTAACAGAGCTAGTTCACAATACTTTAATGGTAGATTTCTGTCTTGATTATGAGTCGAAAATGTTTAATCAACCATCACCTATTATCAATAGTTATGGAGATATGCAATATCAAAGTTTGCATTTTTTTTTAATTTTTGACTTATTTTTTGCACACATTGAAGTATCATTACATAACTTATATCATTTACGAAAAATTATTTTTTTTTCAATAAAATGTAAATAAAATAGGAAAAAACTCTGAATAAATTCCAACTGGAATTGGAAGGTTTTTATAATTTTATTTAACTTGTATTATAATAAATGGATTTTTCATATTATACATAAGTTACTGTTATGATGGTCCAACGATTTGCAAAAAGTAAGTCAGAAATATTGGAAAAAAATATAAAAATAATTTTCGACTAATAATCAAGACAGGAATCCATCTATAAAGTATTGTAGACTAGCGCTGTTATACCCTGTTTATACGTAGAACTTTTTTTTTTTTTTTGATAATGTGAGAATGTTTTTACGAAAGAATTGTAAACGTTGTATTGTGCAAAGGGATCACTTAATACCACCTCATATAGGTCGTAAGCTCTTGGCCAACCTATAAAAGACTTCCATATATGTTTTTCACGTAAATAGTTTCGTCTCTGTGAGACTTAGCTATGTATTTTAATGAACATGTTCGTATGCATAAGTTAAGGCTTCATTTTCGTCACGTCTCTGGATGTAGGTCCTCTCAAAGGACTGTCTCTCCGACATTTCGACAGCTACACTGTGAGTATCTCCTATAGGTGGAGAATTCTAATGACTGCCACCTTTAGTCGTTATTGTGAAACAATTTTCGATTAACTGTGTCTGTGTTCCAACTATTTCCGGTGTAAAATAAGAGTTCAATCTATTGTTTTGTTAAATAAGCACTACAATGCAATTAAAACTACGCAACTAATTCCACCTGGAATTTTATTTAATAAAATCCAACTCTCTGAATAAAATCTAAAATTTTTGGTGTGTCTAATGCCTTTCTACTGTCCTCGACCGGGATTTTTTTTATTTGTTGTGATTTTATTTTTATGTATTGCTTTTTTCTTCAAAAAAATTGCTGTTTTCATAATACATTTCTCTCATCACGTCACACGAGTACTTTGGATTCATCAGCGGCGTAGCGAGGAAACTGTTACAGCATTTAAACAATGCCAATCTGGATGGCGAAAGTGTAGAAAGTGTGCGTCCCACTTCACTATCCTCAACCGGGTTGGCAAAGTTATGATGCTCTCATGTAGTCAGTATTAAAAATAGTGAGGTAAGTAAGTAGATCTTCTCTTAAATAATTCATGAAAAATTCAATTTAATATATGAGTCATTATCATGAAGACTATGATTTATCTCCAAAGCATTTTTTCAATTTTGCGATTTTATACATTTAAAATTTTTCGTGCTATGTTCGTGTACTTTAGCTTACATTTTTTAACGATAAGTTTTTTAATACAATATTTTTCAATAAGGCCCGTCAGAAAGAAGCGCATATTTTTTGTATAATTTTTTTCCGAAATGTACAAGACTGACATCTCATAAACTGCAATTGAAAAATTCTTCAGCCTGGGTATGCATTTAACATATTTCAATTAAATTTGTCGATACGTTATCGCGTCAAAAATATTTTTTATTGTATTTTAGTTAATTTTTTAAATAAATTAAGGTGATCAAATTTATTAATTCTCGAAATATTTGTCATCATCAGTTATCACTTTCGTTGCGTTAAAATATTTGAGTAAAAATTATAAATAAATAAGGAAAATTATAATTCAATAAAGCATATTTTAATTATCTTTCAATCGACATGGGTATGGCTGACTTGATACACGAATATTATTCATTGTTCCTCAGTAAGGATTTCTAAAGATATTATTTGGAAACACTTATCTATTCTTGGCATTAAATGTGACTTATCGTTCCTTTCCACAATACGGTGTCTGAAAATGTTTGAGAAGTGTCATATCCAGACGTTTTCCGGCACTATATCAAAAGGGCTGGGTGTATTGTTACATAAACGAAATGTCTATAAGTTTATTCGACAAAAGCAAAATACACCCAAGAATCGGACAAAACGTGTTGATATTTAATGTTTTTCTCGGAAACTATGTCAATAAATGTTCCATATTAATTTTATATTAAGATGTTTAAAAAAAAAACACCCGGAATACAATATTTCGAACGAATTTATTCGAGACATATCAATAATCGCTTAGGAAAATTAGATAAATGTATAATATTCTCAAGCACAATCAATTTGGCTAATAACTTGTTATTAATTCGGCCTTTACTGCTGATCCGATATTAATCGTAGATTATAGATAATTAATAGATTTAGATTGTATCTCAGCGTTCTTTTGCATCCACTTCATGCGTAGATAATATTTTTATGTAATTAATTTTAGTTAAAAGGACAAAATAAGGCAAAGCTCTGTATTGAAACTGTACATATTTGCGATTAATACGCGTTTAAATAAGAATCCCAAGAGTTTTAAGAAATCCTAACTTTAACATTTTCAAGAATTCATTCGTTTCTATTCGAATTTTTCTTTAACCGTATTTCTTAAGCCGGTCTTTATATGCGTAGTTGTAATTGTAATAACTGAATACTTTATTTTTTGGGCTTGAATATAATAAATATCTGGTAGTTTAAGTTATTTCTGAAATATTATTTCAAGATGTACAACTTAGTTCGATACTAGAAATTAGATGATTCTACTATTTAATAGGAAATAATTCTAGGAAATTACATCTAGAACTGATGAACACTTTAAGCTCATTGAAGAGAGACCCGCCACATACCCAGGGCCATTATATGACGAATAGCTCCCATATCGACCCTATATTTTTGCCACCCAATTTGACATGTTTTAAATGGCTTCGGCAAAAATGGTCATACTCCCCGCGCCGCTTAAACCCATATGAGTACAAGCGGTACGGAGAGGCGTTCACACAGAACCGCTTCACTGTCTCCTAGATATAAGAATGAAAAAACTATAGTTTATTTCTCATATGTTAGTTCATATTAAATGCCGAATAACCAAAAGTAACCGACGTCAGGGCCGTTTCTAGGTGTTTTGGCGCCCTAGATGAATATTTAAAAATACCGCCCCTTACTTTTTACAATCATCAATCTCTCTACCTGTCATCCAGTCTAGAATAATGAATGCATGAGGTATAGAAAGGCTATGATAAGTATCCATAGGAAGGAAATAAGTTTGAGAAGGAAACGTGGTTTTAATTTTTTATATTTCTCAACATGCCCTCCTTCCATCTCGATACACTTAGTTAAAGCTATATGTCAACATTTTTCATGCGGTAAGCTACCCGAAAAATATGATTTGTTGAACTCAGCAAAATAAAACTTTGACCAATATACATTTATATATATTTTAACAAAATCTCAAGATTCTGATTACATTCTATCCATCCATAGACTTCTCCTATCCACATGTCGCTCTTCTGGATCATGCTTTATTTATTTGTTATTAACGTCCTATATGACTTTTAAGAAAAAATATTTTAAGTTACACATATCAAGCGATAACGCAAGCTCTAATAAAGCATAACACAAATTAATGAGAAGTAGGATATAAAAATGTAAAATATAGATATAAAGTTATACAAAAGAGATGGGCCGACGACATAATCGCTGTGGGGGGAAATAAATGGCTACAATTAGCAAACAACAAGGAAGGATGGAAGAGTATGGAAGAGGCCTATATGCAGCAGTGGAGAAATGAAAACTGAAGAAGAAGAAGAAGAAGATATAACTAAGATACAGCAAATATAAGGGATTATATAGCGTTAATCATAATAATATATCACAAGAACATAGTGAGTAGGTAAAATAAAAGTATGCGGGAAGTAGAGTAAACGTAGATAAAGAAGTAGGTATGGGTAGTGTAATGTATTCCTTGTCACTTTTGTGTATCCGTATGAAATCTAAAACCAGCGTTTGCATTTACATACTTCCATTTTTTCTTGTAATTCGCATGTTACTTTGATATATTCTTCATCCATGATTACTTGAGTACTTTCTTTTAAATGATATATTAGGTATTGATCTAAGGTGATAAAATAATAAAAAACGCTACCTACCATAAAACATATTTTTATATATCTAGCGAAGTAGGTAGTGACTGAGAGGCTCGATACATATCATCCTATATTTATATGTAGATATGTATGTGTGCATGTATTACACCATTAAATGACATGTGTCCAATAAACACCGATTTATCCGCACTGAAATGTAATGAAATGTACGAGTAGTACTATAGACTTATAATCGTTCTGTCTGCTGTTTCCTTCTATCTTCGAAATGCAATTATCGTTTTCTTTTGTCTTGGCTTTCAGTTGCTCTATCTGCTGTCTCGTCATTTCCAAAACCGCTCTCCTCGATCTGTGCCCATTATGGATCCCAGTTGTTTATTGCTTTGTACTGGGAATACCACATTGGTAAATTTGGTAAAATAATATAGTATATTTAAAAATAAATGACAGCAATATCTCACTGACGAATTTCTTACAAAAAAATCTGTCACTACTTAAGGAAATTTCTCTGGAATTTATGAAACACAAATTTTATTTAAATTAAGTTTAAAAAATATTTATTGTTTATATACGTGTATTGATAAATACTTTTCTGTCAAATATGGAAATTGCTTTGTCTGCTAATAGTGTATTACTTTGCAGCTTTTGCTATTTACATAATTGGATATCGCTGTGTATTTACTATAATGTTTCAGTCTAACATCAACTCTCACTTCAGTATGAAACGGCCATTTTGTCACGTGACAAAATGCGGGTTGATTGGTTGAAGTGGATATTGCTGCCTTTGTTTTCGTACTCCTCAAATAAAATTGGGATTTTTTATTTTGAATAATGTTCTCAAATTATATTGTCCCGCTATGGAATTACATTATTGTATTCGGTGTTCGATTTTTTATTCACTCATCTTCAGTATTATTATCTTATGGTTCTAAATAAAATCACGGGTCATAATAATGCAGAATTTTGAAGCAGAAAATGCACGGTTAGGTAGCCGTTTGTTTTTTAAATCGACTTTGTTCACCCAAACCAAAAACTAATTTCATCGACCTTCAACCTATAGTATGTTTACAGCAGCAACTCTTTAATGACGACATTTTCAGTTAATGTTCGTTGCTGATAATCAGTGTTGTTGTTGTAGCTCCAGCAAGTTATAGGTGGGGGGATGAATGAATTGTCGGATCACCAAACTGACGGACGGATGGACGTTCGTTGCTTATTCAATATCAATGTGTTGTAATTCCAAGGACGGACGAACGTACATTCGAAATTGGGAGAGTTGATAAGATTTGTTATTATATCACTACTAGAATTTAGAGTTGATGATAGAATAAATGTGACATTATAATAAATTCAGTAGGTACATTACTACACAATACAATACAATAGAATTTGTATGAATGATTAGCAACGTACCATTTGGTATCTTCTTCGTTAAACTTAAAAGCCCACTTAAAGAAACATTTATATTTGGACTGAAAACACATATGGCGTTGATAAAACTATACCTATACTAAGGTCACCAACCTTCGGTGTATGTGTCGAGGTGCCCATACAAGATAATGTACTGGCGCTTATTAACTTATTTGAGAAAATGAATTTATAAAATTAATATTCAGAAGTAAGTACATTGGTTATCGTGAGAAGAAAAGAGATATTGGGAATCGTGATATCTTTCTGTTGGTCTAAAAATGATCTTTTTGTTGGGATGCTGGAATCCTCAGTGAAAATTTAAATATTCTTTTAGGCTTATTCGTTTCGGAAAAAAAAAATAAAAAAATTCTACAAAAAAGGAAAAGTGTAAGGAACTATGCATGTCTGTATATTCTTTATACAATACTAGCCCTTTGATAAATCTAAACAACATTGCACCTTTACTTTTTAGGACCCTGCATAAACTTTGCGAACTCTTCACTCTCACCTGGACACCTCACATCTGGTACAGGTATTAATTGTATGGATTACTATTGTTTAATTTGTTTTTATAACCTTTTATTATGTAATATGAAGCTAAATAAACATTGAAACAATTAAATAAGTTGAAAAAATTAAATGGAATCCATAGTTTATAGAATCACAATAAATAAAAATAGGTATATGACTGAGAAATACACGACCCTTTTTGAAAAGAAGTTTGAAAATTTTTATTTCCAGGATTCTATTCATCAGCCTCGCATTGGATATGGAATGCATCGCTGAAGATGGTACTCGCAGGATCAGAACTCTGTCGTATTACGGAGGATTATTTCATTCATTTCGACTCTAGAATTTGAAGGAAAACATAGTCAACTATCCAACTCTCGGGGCTTGGATCAAGATTTGCACAGATCGTTATTATTTTGGACACGCGCAGAATAATGAAATTCCGCTTCTCTTCACTTCCCTAAACCCTTATTTTAAATAAAAACTTAATCTGAATACGTGCAGCGACCGCTTAAATATACAATATCTTCAATCAGTGGAGTTTAATAAAGATTTTAAAAAATCATCGCGAGTAATAAGAATATTACAAACTTGGAAAATAAACAGTAAGCAACTAGCTATAACACGTTAAAAATGACGGTACTATTACTTGTCGGTAGAACGAGTATTTTGTTATTTATAGGCAACACCAATGAATAAATTTGAACATTGTTTTTTAATATTTACTCTGCCGGCAGTGCCCAAAACTAAACGCGATACTGTCCTTTGATGACAATATCACTCGAGTGACAACATAATTAAATAATGAATATTATAAATAAAATAGATCAAAATAAAATGAGAAAAATATATTCCGGTACCGGGAACCAAACCTATGGCTCCTGGGTGGGAGCCAGGTATCCTAGCTAGTGATGCAATGAATACTTATTTCTCATACGAATACGAATATTAAACCTACTATTCGGCGAATACGAATACGAATACGAATAATTCAACAAGGTAATAAATAATACACCACTGTTTTTATTTACTGTGAGATTTAATAATTAAAATTTACCACCGGCAAATTTTTGTTTAAAAAGAACAACTTTTCTTTTATCCGTTTGTACATTTTCACGCTTATGTGAGGTCATATAGATAGATAGATTTAATTTGAAATTATTTTATAAGAGTTGACACTTTTTCACACTACAGAAATAAAATGTAACGTACAATACGTATTACAAAACAAAGACAACATGTAATGAGCACCTAACGTTATTAATAACCAAACGAGACAAGACGAAAGAACTCATGCTGCTGTGAAACAAGTAACAATTGACAACTTGAGAACTCAACAAATCCATTCATTCAATGTTAGGAGAATCCCCGATAATAGAGTGTATAGGTGTGTTCGGATACCCTATGCACAACCAAACAGTAAATAGTTTGTTTTTAATATTCCTGATGATATTCGACGCATACAAATATTCGGAAAATACGAATATTCGTATTCCTATTCGTTGCATCATTAATCCATGCCCATCGTTATACTACACTTCACCATATCGGAGATGTCACTGGTATCGGAAAAAAACGCTTATAATGTCTAATGTACCTAAAGAAAATACGTTTTAGAAAATATAGTGTGCGTCCTATAATCTTTTTTATAGGTAAAAACGGTTCGCGTCTTTGATAAGTCCTTGCTAAGAACTTGCCAAGTCCTATAACTGCTGCTAAATCTATGCCATGTCCTGTATTTTTAACGGGTCACCCACATGCGGTGGTGACTACAATAATTTCGTTTTTTTAGCCGTGAATTCGAACGAAATTACGGACGCTATATTAAGTTACAGAGAGACAGACAGACAAAAAATTATTATAATTGGGACATTTCAATAAATATTATCATTCATTGAGTAATTATACTTGTAATGGTTTTCAAATTGAACATTAAGTGTGATATATCATTTAAGGCTGTTTTATTATATTAATATTACCTACGTTTCTTCTTCTTCTTCTTCTTCTTCATCCTTCATCTCTCCACTGCTGGATATAGATTTCTTTCATTCCCTTCCATCCTTCCTTTTTATTTGCTAGTTATAACCGTTTTCTTACATTTCTTAACTTTCATTTTATTACCTACGTTTAATGATTGTTATATTACGTTAAAGAAGTATGTACAGTTTTATTACGTTAATATTACTTGTAATAGATAGTTAATTTATTTTAAAAATATGTTTTATTTCGATATACCTATTATTTTTTGGTTTATTTTATCTTCTCATCTGGTATATCAGTTTAAATATCTTCATTTTTTTTCTTTTTCAAAGATTTTAAATTATGACTGTTTGCTTTTATACTAATTTTTGTGAATATGTATATTTTTTTTAAGTGTTTTAATAATTATTCACTTGTTTTGAATATTTTTTATTTCTATTCATGTTTTGGTTTTTTATTTTAAAACGGGTTTTATGTTTATGTAATAATTGTAGTAATTTTATATAAGCTGGTAAAGCCCACTGGAGCGTTGATAAATAAATAAATAAATGTAATTGTAAAAAAGGATCATTTTATTTAAAAAATGATTCACAATGTACGCAATGACAAGTGGATAATTACGACGCCAACGGTAGCAATTTTTTTGAAGAATAGTCGTTGGAAAAAGGGCTCTGAGTGTAGGGGATGAAAACACAAGCTAAGAGCGTTACGCAAGGGTTGCGCATTATCATATCATTACATCATTACTTCACCAACATTAGCGTCGCTTCCCTTCTACACAAACTCGCTCGTTTAGTAAGTTCTACCTATTAATGCTAATTATGAGGCAAACATTTTCGTTGCAACATTTAAAAATTTTATGGACGCAAAAGGTTCTGCCCGAGTATAAAGCCCCGGCATTAATTATCTAGGATGTCCATTGTCGAAATGGGCTTTGGTAATTTTCGTATCGTTGTTCAAATTTTAAAGTATGTGACACACATGGTTTGGAAAGTGGTACGTTATTTAAGTTGTACAGGATGCTTATATAAAAATTTTGTGGTTTTTATTTTTTTAAACTTTTTATAAATTGTCGCGAGTTTTTATATTTAATGTTCTAGTTCGTTAATTTTTTATTGAATTTTTATATTTTGACCTAAGCAACAAAAAAAGAAAATAAGTAATCTTTCATAAGAAAGTGTAATGTGTGTAAAAAAAAACATGATTATAACGCCCTCAAAAACAGTCGGCTCATGGATGTATGTTATAATAAATATATATTATAATAAAGAAATGGGTCTCGATGGATTACACCATTATTCATTCATTCAAAATGTGCCAGTGTTTTACAGTTCACTTTCACTATTATATTCAACAAGTGAATCGAAAGCATTTTTCTAAATAATTCAGATTCATAAACCAATCCACGAAAAGGGCCGCAAAACTGACGCGAAAAACTACAGACCGAAGGCCAAACTTTAAACGAGTCACCTATTAAAAGCTATATTTAATAACATTTTACACAAAATTAATTCAAAGTCTAAAATGTACCAAAATTAGAAAAAAATTATACTTAAATAAAATTTTATACGAAGATAATAATACTTAGAACATCGATCAAACTTCTAGACGTATCAAGTTTAAACTTGAGAGCATCGTTGTTGTCTAACACCTAATAAATTTTTGGAATTTACGATCCACATCATAGATAATAAATACATTATTAAACTTATCTATCCCGTCTTGCGCAGTGATAATAAAATAATAAATTTGAAAGATTAGAAATTAAAATAAATTTGAACTCGGGTAACTTGAATTTATTTGCTTAACAACATTACTTTCATGAACTTTTTTCTTAATATTCCCACCACAACCACCCTTACACCTTTCTTACCTTCTTACTTTCATTACCGATCAGATCAATTAATTATTTGTATTTCCACCCAATCAATGCGAAAATTCAATATTTTAATGAACTTAGTCAGTTTAATACTTCACCAATCGATACGAGATTCTGTTAATAGTGAAATAAAAACCATACACAAAAATTTTATAGCTTGCTGACTCACGAGGTTCTTGCGTTCTCGGCGTAGACCCAACCGCGAAGTGGCCACTATAGGTGCCTGCGGGGAATTACCGGCAATAGCCGATTGTATGCACCAATAGCCGCGCAGCGCCGCAGCCGGCAATGGTGACCGCTTCACGGCCGACGGGCTGTGGAGTGGTCACTATTGCTGCATTCGTTGGTAGGCAATTGCTAAACTGCTAGTAATATGAATATGAAACATCGAGCCCCGCAGATAAGTAATTAATGGTTTTCCAAGTATTGGGGAAAAAACATTTTCGGGGGATATTTAGAACAATTAAGGATAATTAAGGCTTGAAGATGATTGAAGCTTTCCAACAACCAAATATCTTCACTCCAATATATGTTAAAATCGAGTCAGTTTAGATGGACGGAACATGTGATAACATTGTGACTATAGCATTCAAAATCACCAGGAAACGCAAAAGGGAGTTCGGCCCTTACAACGTCTAATAATGATATGGGTGGACATTATTAGAATAGATACAGGGAGGCCGTAAAATCGCTATTGGGAGATCTCATCTTATGACAGAGGCCTGGAGAGTGGTTTGCGGCACATACGTGTATTAAAAATAAATTTATTATATGCAAAAAAATAAAAATAAAATAGTTACTGTATACTTCCGTTAAGATGTAAGTGGTTACTTATGATTTCTGAATTATTAACCAACACATACATGCATCGCAAAAACATCAGTGGCAATAGCAGGAGCCTAGTGGCTTATATTGGATGGCGGGGAAAATGTATCGCTCTACAGGAAGGGAATCAAAGGTTCCCTTCCTGTAAGGAAAAAGGAAAATAACCCATACACGTTTTGGAAGATTTCGTTCTTTGAAAATAATTACGACCGACTGTGATGGATGCGATTTATCAGGTTTGGTGACTGTAATATAGAAAAATACGTACTTTTATAGATTTTCTCAAGCCTATCGAAAATATTAATTACATATGTACTTTATTTATGTTTTATTTTATTTTTTAGCAAACAGGCAGTCGACAGGTCATTAATGACCCTAATATATGGTCCTAGAGTGACATTATAATACAAGGTATGAATATTTTGTAAACATTTTGAATATGATAGAATTATACAATATACTTTTTACAGTAAATTAGTATTAAACAGTAATAATAAATAATGAATAATGAATAAATATAATAAATAATGACTTAATGATAAAATAAAATGAATTGTAAAGATACTTGGATCATACACATTAAAATATCTTTAACCGAACCCAAACTGATAATTAATTAATTATCAGTTTGGGCATAATTTATATTAAACGCCTAATTTAAAAAATCAATGAAACGAAAAATATAAACACTAATATTAGAATTCAATATGTTTTTTAGAAGATGACCTACAACATCCTAGGTCCGCATCTCACGGATTCGAGGATCGGAAACGTCAATAGAAGCTGGAAGCAACTTTTCAGTAGCCCCTATTACGCTCCTAGTGTTTGCCATGGTAAACAATTTATTTTTTCCTAGTGAAAAAATGCCGTAAATTATGAACAGCAGATTAAAAGAGATATTAAAAAAATACCTAGCACAAATGGCAGAATAAATGGAGTAACTTTAATTAAGGTAAATTTTAGAAGTCTTACAGAGACGAAGCTATTAAGCCCAGTATCATTACCAGCTATTAAATCTATGTATACTTCTTCATGAGAGGAGACAACATGTCACGAGCATAGAACCTTGAAATATACGGATGATTCCTATTTGGAACATACTTAAATATAACTTTAAAAAATTCGATGTGTAGATATTCTTGCGCTGGAATTGGTGAACTTTGCATTCTGTTAGTGATCACTTAAGCCAGCTCATACAGGTTTTAAGCCCTGGACCGTCGTACAAAAAACTTCCATACATGTTTCTCATACAAATAGCTTCATCACTGAGACTTCTAAAATTTGTCTTAATTAAATTATAATCCCGCAGTGGATAAATCCAGTAATTGTATTTTCAAAACACACATTTGAAAATATTGTCAAGAGTAACTATATTTTAATGGTTTCTAGCATTACTGTACTAAAAATAGGTTATCAATATTACTTACTTTCGCGAAATCCCTTTGTGACGTTTCCATTAATATATTTGTTGTATTCAATAACATAATAAATGGTGCCCTGTCTCATATGTTAAACGATTATATTTAATATTGGAAGCTTAAAGAAGATGACAAAGGTTAACGAAAGTTAACTAATGTAACTGTACAATTTTAGATTTTAAAAGAACATGAATTTTTTTCTATATTATTAAGCATATGTACCAACATACAGGGTGTACAATACTTTACAGGCGGATTTTTGCCTCGAAAATGTTCAAGCAACCATGACCTAATATCAATTGGTAGGTTTTTATCATTTTATTTCTTGTACTAAAGAAAATAAATTTTGTTACATTCCAAATAAGTTAGTCTAATAATCGTTCAATGTTTTACAAAAATTGGTCAGAAATATTAGAAAAAATTAAAATTTTGATGTCGCATATCTCCATAAATATTGATATTAAATCATGGTAGATTGAAAATTTTCGACTCTTAACTAAAACAAGAATCTACTTGTAAAGTACCCATGGACTAACTCTGTTACACTCTGTTTATTCTTTTCTCTACTGTAGAATATTCATGGACAAAATATATACATAGATATAGGCCCGAATACAGACAGAGACAATACTTAGTGATGTAAAGGTTAAAGTACGCTTTTAAAGCGTACCTTAATATTTAAATCATTTAAGTATTGACTCTGTATTCGGGGCATAGAGGCCGTAAGGCGAGGTCTTCATATCTGTGTGTAAAATAGTGTAAAAAAATATCCAACATTATTTTGAATAAACTGCACCACATGTAAATAAAAAAAATGAACAAATCATGATAGATTGAATATTTTTGACTCTTAACTACAACAGGAATCTACTTGTAAAGTACCCATGGACTAACTCTGTTACACTCTGTATATTCTTTTCTCTACTATAGAATATTCATGGATAAAATATAAACATAGATATAGGCCCGAATACAGACAGACAATACTTAGTGATTTAAAGGTTAAAGTACGCTTTTAAAGCGTACCTTGATATTTAAATCATTTAAGTATTGACTCTGTATTCGGGGCATAGAGGCCGTAAGGCGAGGTCTTCATATGTGTGTAAAATAATGTAAAAAAATATCCAACATTATTTAAAATAAACTGCACGTTTACAAAACTGATGCAACAACGGGTCTGGGGATGCGCTCGCATTAGGCAAAGTTATCCTCCTTACCCGTTCTCCTTTGCAGTTCCTGTATATTGTTCAGATGGTCCCAACGGTGTCTTTATCGACGTTTATAGGCCAGATGCAGACGGTACTTAGAGTGCAGTCTGGTAGTCCTATTTCACTAAGCTTTTACTGCGGAAAATGAACTTTTTACAAAAATTCTTTAATATAACCTGTCTTCAAGGATTATTTGAATTGAATTCTATAACTGACTAAAAACGATTTTTTTTACATGCTATCGAAATATTTATGATCAAAACAAATTATCAAATAAAATTATAAAAAAAATATTTCCTTTATTTACGCTTCACCAGGCCAAAAGGTCCAATTATAGAAGCAAAACACATTACAAAATACCCAGGCTTGAGTTAATCACATAGATTAATTTTGGTCTCACCGAAAATCGAATCCGGAACACTCGGTGTGAGAAACCAGTGTCGTACCAATGAGTTTCGAGGGCCGCCATATATAACATAAAATATATTAAATTTCTCATACTATGATCATTAAATTAAGTGAAAAATATAAAATTTCAATAATAGTCTCATTATTAAATAAGTAGATTTTTAACATTTTTTTTTTAAAATTATTTTTCGAAAAGAATCATATTTTAGAATTTATCCTCTAATGTTATTTTTATGGATAAAATATTGTCCCGGTTTCAAAAAACATGTAACTAATTTAAATTTTCCCGTTAAATTAAAAATATATGTTATTTTAAGGATTTTAGGACATACCTGCTATTGCTGCAAATGTAAAAATCTCATCTAAGGCTTGGGCACATCCTTCACGTGGGAAATGAAAGACAGATTTTCTCGGAAATGCCAGAGGGAAGAAGGCCTGTTGGACGATTCAGAAGAGTATGGAAAAGACGAATGGAGAGACTGCGAAGAAATAATGAACTATGTAAATACAGAATGTTGAGGAAAATTGTCATTGTTTTGTTACATTCAATAATAAATATTAAAAATGGTAAATGTACGTACATATATTGGAGTGCTTCAAATAATTTTAATTTTAATTTTTTATCGGGCCACCCTTTTATTTTCTTTCATTAGCCAAAAAATAAACACGTATTTCTTTAAAATTAATTTTAGGGTTCGCTACCATCGATCAAACCTAAAAAAATATGCGTCGTTTAGGGCAATGACTGCAACGCTTCAGATCAAAAATTTCATTACACATCAATAAGTAATATCCGAAACAAACAAGTAAAAAAGTAGATAGGTTGAGAACACCTTTCTCCCGATCCCGAAGCGAAACTTAATTTTTGGAGAAATAGCGTACCTTTTGTATTGAATTTATTTTCTTGGACTGAAGTGAGTTAAACTCCGAAAATGACACCTTTGGTATTTGTCTGATGAGCTTGTTGCTTTTGCATATTTTGATAATGAATTCTTCAAAACTAAAAAGAAAATGGTCACAGCCCTCAAAAATCAATGATTGGAAGGTTTTTCAAAGCGAACAACCCTCAAAAATGGTTTCAATGTGGTTAACCCTTAGAAAATTTTGTTACAAATCAAACATAATTTTTTAAACACAATCACAATCGTGTGATTTTTTGACGAAAGATATTAGAACAAGGAAGGATGATCATGACAACAACAATTGGTGTATTTTGAGAAAGATAGAATAAAGAAATGAGGTAGATAGAATAAAGGTAGATAGAATAAAGAAAGGAATGCTGAAATGGTTTGGTCATGTGGAACGTATGAACGAGGAAAGGATGGTTAAGAAAATATATGAGGCGAGTGTTGAAGGCAACAGGAATAAAGGGTGTCAGCGAAAGACCTGGCATGACCAGATACAACAAGTGTTTGAGTATGGCCCCGTTAAAAGCCGCAACAGCCGTAGAACTTGTATGAGAAGATGTATGAATGTGGCCGAAGCAAAAGCGGTTTGCCAGAAGAGTGTGGCGTTCAATCCTCTCTGCCTACCCCTGCGGGAAAACGGCGTGATGGTTAGTTAGTTAGTTAGTTAGTAAATGATATATAGCGGAGAGAGGAGCAGTGTTCATGGAAGAGTCATCGGTGGAGTGAAGATTATCGTCTTCATTCCAGATAACAGCAAAAGCAATATTTACTCTTGGTTAATGGTAATTGACGAAAATTTTCCATCTCAAAAAAGTTCACGTTGACTTAATCTTGAATAATTATTATTCCTTTTTATTATATTTATTTTTAAATGTTTCATGTAATTATTTCATTGGTTTTAATCTAAAGTTTAACTAAATTTTCGTAAAAAATCGTTTAAATAATTTTTTACTGTTTAAATACCAACTATTATTTTAAGTTCAGCCCCATACTTTCACAGCTGGTGGCGGCCCTTAGGGGAGAACTTTTGGAAGTCTTTTAGAAAATTTGAAAAATACTGTAAAGGTTTTTAGACATACGAAAGGGGGTTTCATAAAAAAAAGTTATACATTTTTGAAGCACCCTAATATATCATTGATATATAACAATAAATTATAAATTCTCATATTTATATGTACCTTCGACACAAAGGGCTGGTTGTATTGTCTTGGATCATAATTGGTTGACACGAAAATCTCGTTTAAGCCAGCGCGTGATTTTGATTGCACATATCAAAAATCATGCGCAGTACACGCGCGCACCGGGAAATTTTTGGCTTAAACCAATGGCAAGTTATTGCAATCAGCCGAGATCCTTTCGAAAAATAAACGAACAATTTATCTCGCTTTTCCTCAAAATAATGATGGGATTTTTTTTCGGAATTCTGTATCATTGAGAAAACATTTTTAATCTCTGTTAAATAAAATAATTTTTTAAAGGATGGCAAACACGGCGGCATAATTCAAGATCATGGTCCCTTAGTTGTACAATGAAAATGAGTATTTCAGTACGTTTTCAGTAAAACAACAAACAAGTAAAAAACATTTTGAATGTCAGTCATTACTTTAAGAACTATGGAAAAGGGTATATAAAAGAAAAAGCTTTCATCATATTTTTTTCGTCCATAAAAAATATAAATTTGTCATATAAACTTATACATTGTCTATGATTTACACATTTTTCACATGAAGTGTCAAAATATACGATACATTTTTCGAAACTTTAAAATGTAATATCTTATTAAATACTAATTATTTTAACAAAAATTATCTATCATTCTGTTATTAACATATTCAATAACATAGTGTAATATTCATTTATATATAAAGAAATAACCGCTTTACTAGGACCATCTTAGATATTTGTTCATTGGCTCATCGGAGTGATGACGTAGGCTTTGACCAGAGTAATCTTCATCGAATATCTTGTTCATATTTTTAATTAATGTCAGGTATATTACTTATGATAAAATATTTTGTATAAAAATATACGTAATAATTTCACCATGAATCTAATACCGGCTTGGTCACTTTTCTTCAAAGTGTAGAAGGATTTCAGACTTCTTCATTAAAAGTGTACATATATTAAATTGCCAATAATTCCATTGTAATGATAGAAATTCAAAATATTTTGAGTATGTTCAAATTTTTCGAGAACACAATACAGGATTTTGTCTCCCTAGAGGGACATCATTAATCAAAATATATAATAGATGTCTCATAGAGACGAGGCTATATTTTTATACGTGGAAAAGTAGATATAGAAGTCTTTTTGGGTGTTCATGGGGCTTACGACCTATCTTATGGCTGGCTTAAGTCATCACTTTATAAATGTAACGTTCACCAAATTCACCTACAATAGACTACTACATATATAAAAAAAATAGATTCGTCACTATGAGACATCTATAATGTATCTTGATTAATCAGAGAAATATTGTATTTTACAAATGTCTTAATATTTCTCAAAGAAACTTAGCACGTAGGTATGTAAAGAAGTACGTCTCGTCTAAATTGTGTTAAGACAAAGTATGGGAAGGAGACTCTTCAATATTCAGGGACTATTTATTTCCCCAGGGATTTCTTTACTCCTTAGAAAAGTTTACCTAACTCAATGCGCAGAACCGTTGACTATATTATTGAAGAGATTTACTATTTAGTAAGGTATCTCGACAGATGCCCAATGTGCGGCGTTGTTGACCTCTTGGCGTCTCTGCGCTAAATACGTCACTAATGAACCTCTATCGTATCTGCATACTTTGCGGCGCTAAGAACCGATTTGGCTGGAGCAGCGCCTCGTTGAGGTGGGCCATATCCGCCCTTTGATTGTATTGGAACATTACAAATTGGAGTCCGTTCTACATTAAGAAATGCTATTTATTCACTTTACAAGTCGACGACTAAGACACAATTCATTTAATAAAAAACTGAATGCTTTGTAATATAATACGCACATAAAGTTCAGTATCATACGTAATGAATTGTTGGACACAGTGACCAGTATTAATAGAACGAAAAGAGAACACTCAACAAGTATCTTGCACCCTTTGTTAGTCCTGTGAAAAATGTATGGTGAATAAAATCAGAAAGAGTCTATATTTATGAGATAAACGGCCGTATTCTGATCTAAGCAATATTGCTATATCTTGACAGTTATGTCTAACATTGTGGTGCCACTAATTTTGACGTTTAAAGTTTGACAGGTTTGAAATTGATGAATTCAATTATTCAAAAAGCTCTAAAACGTAAATAAACGATATTCTCAATTATGAATAATGAGCTAATTGATTGAATTAATTTATTATCAACCTGAAAAACCTAATACAACAATGTTACACCTACAATAACTGTCAAGATATATAAAATAGCAATATTGCTTAATTAAGAATACGGCCAACTGTTGAACCAACTCCGACTACAATATCTAGAATGAGGCTCAGTCATTGGTTTTTTGATTGAAATTATCCAATAAATCTGTCTTATGAAACTTTGAAAACCAGATTTCATCACATGTGAATAATAAATGGACCCCTATGGGGACATTCAGTAACTTTTTCTAAAATTTCGTTGAGTGACAACATCCAACATCATCATTTGGCTACAACAATTGATGAACTTGACTCTTCTACAGCAAGTGCAAAAAGTGTATTAAAAAGAACTAACTTCTCATTTATGCAATCTAAAATATGTTTTTTCAAAAAAAAAATAGTCAAAAACATCACAGTATAATCTAACAAGCTTGTTGGTGTAATGATCATGACGCTCGCCCATTGATCTAGTGGTCGGTGGTTCGCCGCATTCCAGGACACCAGCAAGTTAGTCCTATTTTCATAGCACAACCGTTAAGTTTTGACCAAAATTTTGAAAATAGTAAGAATATTGATACGACACGTATTCCGTGTCCGTATCTCTATTTAATTTTTTAAATTTAAACTTAGCCAAGTAACGCAAACAAACAAGTACCAAATATCATAATTATATATCATAACAAAAATCATAATTATTAAAAAAAAAGTATTTTAAAAATATAATAACATGATCGCATTAATATAATGTGACACAAATGCAACGTTCAACATTGAATCAAAAAACTATTAAATAGAACTTTAATTGTATGAGCGAGCATAAGTCGTATAGACATAATATTTTTTGAGATATTAGATTTATAATAACATTACATTGATAATAAATTCACAGTAACAGTACTAATGGAAGGAATGTTTAAGAATGTCCATAGAAATATTATGTCTGAAAAAAACATTTCCTTGTCGGAATATTATATCACGGTAAAAAATCGGAGTCGCTCAATTTTTCACCCTGGCCGACACATCATCTGACACTTTGGAGCATTTTTATCAGAGACAAAGGCAAAGGGATAAAACAAAATTATGACGCTTTTTGCGCAGCTTGGGAGGATTATTATTCGGAGTAGCAATTTTACAACACATATATATCGGCATTTAAAATTCAGAGAATTTGCAAATTATTTTTATTTTTAAATATTTATTTTCGTGTTCTTATTTTAATCTTGTATTTGTTTATATACAGTTCACATGAAAACTATATTGGATAACAGTTATTATTTTGTTTGATAGATGCACGGAATATTAATGTAAACAAGTCATAAAAAGTCATCATCATTTAAACGTGGGTAAGCGTTAATATTCTCATTCTGTTTTTCATTATTACTTCAAATATGTGAAATGTAATTAACACCAGTATGTACAATGCAATTAAATAAATAAACAATAAAAAAAGTTATGGTATTCAAGGAGGAAAGTAAGACAAGTAAAATATTAGCAGACAATGAATGTTTGGAAGAAGTAGAGGATTTGTACATTTGGAAAGCATGATCGACAGAAGAGAGAAGGCTGAGAAAGATATCAAGAGGAGGGTAGTAGTGACGTAGGGAATAGGGTGAACGGTGCTTTGGATGCAATACTTTCTAATAGAAATATGTCTATCGAGGCAAGACTAACGGTACACAGTGGAATTCTGGTACCAACACTGACGTATATAAGTGAAGCCTGGAGCTGGCAGAAGAAGAAAAATGTGGTGGAGATCACTTATATGTATGTGCTCCAAGTCCATTTATGAAAGAGTAAAGAATGAAGAAGTTAGGAAAGAAAGTAAACCTGATAGTAAAGCGTAGTCATCATATGAATCAAAGAATCAAAATGGTCGCTCAGATGCTCTAGGCATGTTGAAAAAATGAATGAGGAAATAAGAGTAAGGAAAATATATGACAAAAATGTTGATGGCACTAGAAAGAGACCACGCAAGACGTTGAATGACCAGATTATCCAGATTCTGGAGGCTGGTCTTGTTAGGAAACTCAACAATAGTCGAGCTTTGTGTATGTAAAGCTGTATAAATATGTGTCAGGACAGAAGAATATCGCGCTCTATCCTTTTTTGCAAACCCCATGGAGAAATGGGTGATGGTTAGTAGGTAATAGTTTAATAGGTAATTTATTTTATCAATTTTACTTCGAAACTGAATATTACGAAAATGTTATATTTGACAAAAGAGCATTTGACACTTTTACCCACCCTAAAGGGTGACAAGACGTGTTGTCTTTTATTAAATAAGATCAGTTTACGTTAGTAAACACTTTAAGGCCACAGAGTATAACGAGTGCGCTGACTGGGTCTTGCGTGCAATTATTTATCATTGAACCACGTTATAATTGTATGTTTCAATGATTTAGCACCCTAATAGTTGCTTGCTAATGGTGGCGTTACTTTGTATTCTGAAATGCCTTTCATGTTATATAATAATGAAAATATTATTTCTTTGCATGGAATATTTTTTAATATCCCTTTTTTAAAGTCTCATCTCTGATTCAAAATATTTTACAATATAAAAATGACTTTAAAAAAATCTATAATCAAACGTATTTGAGTACCTATACAATAAAGAATAAAATGTAAGGAATGCCTGATAAAATAAATATTAGGTGAATTTTGCCGGAATAATGGTTTGACGTTCAAAAATAAAATTTAAAGACATTAATGGAAGTATTTTTTGAAAATACTTTTAAAAACTTAATTTTTATTAAAACCTTCACAGTATATTTTTATAGGTTTGATATATTGACAGCGTTTCAAAAACAAATTAATTAATTAATTATTGTTAATATCATTGATAATATCAATTGATAATACCATTAGTAATTAATATCATAAATAATTAATAATTAATATCCTTAATATTATTAATTTAAAAAATAATTTAACAATATTAAAGTGTTATAGGTAAATTATATTTATGATCTCTCTCTATATCGTATCATTGTATTAATGTACATTTTTAACCGATATGTCAATAATCACAATCACGCCAAGACGTTCAATTTCTACCGCGCGTACATGAGTAGGTACACTCTCCTCCAATTTTTTATCTAATGTTTCCTTGCTTTAAAATATTCTAATTATAATGTTTTATATTGCATTATTATTTTTGTTTACTAATTCTTCAATGTAAAAGCTCTAACGGCTATAAGTAAATAAATATGATAAATAGATTCCTTCCGTACCAGTCAACACTGTGAGTGAATACGTCGATAGCTCAAAGAGCGGAAGCCGGGCTAAGAGTGATGCATCATCCGCACGAAAGAGACGTATTTGTATATTTAATAAAATATACGTAAGGCACTCGAATATGATGTCAAAAGTAGAGTGTAGGAGCCCCGACAGACTTATTACATCCGACATGTGTCCGTCATTAGATTGTTCACATTGTATGTATTTTATTCGTCATATGAAAAAAGTGCTAGCCAGGCCTTGACATATTGCCAGAATTTCTCACCCGGGGACTGCTTTTAGAGGAATACAAGCTTTCAGGAAAAGTACTTTTTCTTTCCCGGTGTTAAATGGACGCGCTCACACGCGGCTTTGTCAGCGTAACAAGCGGGATGGTTGGTTTTGTTTTAGCTTAAAATATTTCAACAATAATAACAATTGTTACACGTTATAATAACAAAAGTTAACGTTACACTCTTACAATATGTATTAATATTGCAAGTACCAATGCACAGACACATTTCATTAAAATAATTGAAAATGAATAGATATAACTAAATAGATAAATAGATAGAACATAAATTCTTATACAGTATCTACATGAAGAAATAACAACAATATAAAGCTATGGCGTAAAATTTTTTAATCCAATACTTGTAAAGTATTTTAACAACCATTCCACTATTCTATACAAAAATATATATTTTTAAATTTTTTTAAAAAAGGTAAAGATAATTAATTAATGTATATTATAGACATCACAGAGACGAAACTGAATTTATTATGGGAAAGTAGGTATAGAAGTCATTTTGGGTGTACATAGGACTTATGACCTATCTTTATGGTTGGCTTAAGTGATCACTTTACACAATGTAACATTCGCCATTTCCACCCATGATAGAATATACCATGCTTATTCATTTTTCGGAAGTTGTATATATGTTCAAATTGCGTGGAAAGCTTTCACATATGAGTTGTAAGCGCCTTTCCATGCGGCCTGTACAAAGCCATTTTCATTCCCCTAAATCCCCACAGATGTCGCTAATGAGGAATCTACAATTAATTTTTACGGAATTTTGAGAGCAATATACTATGATTAATAATGTCTCTGTGACATAAATCCAGCACTGTTCTGAAAGATTTGAACAAACTCAAAATATTCTGAATTGTAAAGATAATTTTCATAAATCGACTTTCTCTGGCATTTATTCATTGAAATGTAATGACTGTCTCTTATTTTACGTCAGAAAACTGATCATTATTTTAATACAAGGATTAAGAAACATGAGATATTTAAATTTCAAAGTTGAAATTTATTCTAAAGTTGGATAGAAGTGAAGTTTTATTTGGGCAATTTTTAGATTTTATTTGGAGTAGTGCAAGAGTAGCAAAGGAGTAATGCAGCCAAAAAATCAAAATAATCAAAAATCTAATTTTAAGGGATTTAGAATTATTAAAGAGTATAGTAAAGCTACTCCTGACTGATATTTTATATAAAGTAACTATCATCTTATATAAAGAAAAGCACATTAAAAATAGAATCTGAGAATCTGTTCCTTCCCTGTTTGGTTACAAAAAGTAACATGAACAACAATATATTAGGCAGGTAAATGAGGCTTTATTTAAAAAATATATATACTGAACACAATGCAGTTAATTTGAAAAGGATAATTCAGCGCTGAATAATTTAGAATATTGTAAATGCCTGCGAAAGCGAAAAAAATAGTGATACCTAAAACAAAAACGACCGCTATTTTTGAACCAGATACAACATTTTTTTATAAAAAAATGAGTGCTTAACTCCCAGAACATAAGAAAATGAACATACGAAATGTATGAACAACCAACCCATTTTTTTTCTAGACTACTTAAAATGGATTGACCCTAAAGAGATAAATTTGAATCTTAAATAATTTAAAATTATATATTTAGCAGTCTACAAGCTGGTTTATAAAAAAAATATTATTTTAAAGGTTAACAATGCCTTAAAAAATGGAATAGCACCTAATACCCACTTCTTCTGGTAAACAAGTATTTTTTGCCAGAATTCACAATTTTTATAAGCCTATAAGATTCATCTCCTTATTTTATAAGGAGATGAATCTTAAATTTGAAATTTATAATGAAGTTGGATACTATATAGCCATTTTAAAGTAATTATATTCGTATATAAAAGCACAGAAATAATTGAGTCTGACAAACCTTTCATTCTTTGAGAAATTATCCTACGAAAGTTGAATTTTCGTAATAACGTTCAATAAATTTGGCTACAAAGAGTGCATGAACAAAAATAAAGACAAGATAATTATAATATATTTTCGTCAATACAAGTACTGTGTATATTAATCAAAATATACTGAATATATTGCAGTTTATTTTAAAAGCCTGGGGTAACCCGGTGCTGAGTTACTTAGAAAATTATTGATGCCTGAAAATGCGAAAACGGCGTGAGGAGTAAAATGAAAATGATCGCTTTTGATTCACGTATGATTTTTTTTGAGATGGTCAAGCAACCAACATTTTATTCAGAACTGCTTAGCATGGATTGATCCAATTGCTTTTATTTTGTAATATATAGTTTGTAGTTTACTTCGAAGAAGAAATGAGGGTTTCGTAGCCGATTGGTGTTACCAAAAATATAATGGTTTAAATGAAGGAATTTTTTATTTAATTTAATTAAAAATAAATAATCACAAAGTAATGGTTAATTACAATCGTTCAAATAAAAATTTTTACCACACCCACTTTTTTCATGTTTTTAATAAATTAATTCTGTGTGTAAGAACATTCAATCAAACATTTTTTTAATCATTTATATCTATAAAACTATTTTGTATTTTTTTAAATATAACTATATAAAGCCTTTCTGTTTACCCAACCCTTTATTGTTAATTGTTAGAAATCACCTAAAATGTATAAATATAAGTTGTTTAAAAACTCCCATTTCGTTGGGTCAGGACTGTGGAATGATTCTTGAGGGAGTAAAAAGTAGCTTAATTATGCTTTTTAGTAAAATAAACCGATTCTCATATAATTTTATGCGCTACATTAGTTTAAATTATAATTAATCCTCTGAGAACATATATACATGGTGTATGTATAATGTACTCGTATATAATTACATTTGGATTATATTATACAAAACTTAATATTCATCATGAATAAACATAAATAATACGTGTAAGTTTGATGCCTTTGTATCACAATTTGCATGTCGCCTAGTGACCTGATGGTCAATGGTTTGAGCTCCATGCTAGAACACCATGTTAGCCCTATTTTCATAGCTTTAGTTTTTTTTAAACTTTGTTTGTTATTTGTTATTATTGAAAGAATGTTAATGCGACACGTATTTCATGTCCACGTCTCTATATAAAAATGTGCATTACAGTACACATGAGAACTTGAAATTCAAAATCTACCTAATTCCATGAGATATTTTTTTGGCAAGTGAAAGAAAAACTACACCGTGTTTATAACTTGATCATGCTGATTTTTAGCAAACAATAACCTCAAAATTATGCTTGATATGATAGTTAATAAATGTTTAAAATGTAGGAATGAGCTTAGAGGATATATTTATATTAAAACATAAGTATTGCGTATAAACAAATTTGTATTAACTATTTAACTAGTAACTCTACGTCGAATGGTTTCGATACCACTGTATTTTCATCAGGACGGACGCAGTTCGCGTCTCCATCCTGGTGAAGATACAGTAGTATCGAAACCGTTAGACGTAGAGTTACAAGTTAAGTTAAGTGGTTAATACAAAGTTGTTTAATTAAAATTAATAATTATGTCCAACCACAAAGTTAACGTTATAAACATCAAAAATATAAAAAAATAATAAATTAATAATTAAAACTAAATTAAAAAAAGTAAAAAAATGGTGGGAGGATATATTTTCATACTCGAACTGACATATGAGCATCGCATATTTATTTATTTTAACAGTTAAAATATTTATATACCGCCTTAGATAAAAATGAAACTACCCGCGCCACTGGCTGCGGTATTAAATTATTAATTGGGTTTTCATTATTTAATATGGAGAAATTTGCTTCAACATTGTCATTGGAGATACAAGCAAGTTTAAAAAACGAATTTTGTTTGTCGTGTTTCCAATGAATTTTGACTTGTAAGATTCTTTCAAGGATAAAAATGAGAAAAATGCTTGTAAACCAACATAAAAGATTTCCTTGTATTTTTAGTTAAGATATATTTTTACTTCCTTTCTTTTAACTCGTAGCGTCAGTTTGCTTGACGAAAAAACTTTGGATCGATTTTTAACCCCTCTCCCGTGATCTAATCGAACTGAAACTTTGCAAGCAGACTCGTGACGACGATAAAGAAGATCTATCAAATTTTCGTTAAAAAATAATAATAATTTTAGTATAATTTTGGATTTTTCAAATTTTTAATGCTTTTTTCATACAAGCTGTATGGAGATTCCGACGCATATAGTAAACACGAAACCCTAAAATGAGAAAGGGAGTATTCTAAAAACTTGGTTTTTATGTGTTACTTTTTTAATTCCTTTCTTTTAAGTAGCGTCTGCTTGACGATTTTTAACCCTTTTCCCGTGATCCAATCAAGCTAAAACTTTGCAAGCAGACTCGTGGCGACGATCAAGAAGACCTTTCAAATTTTCGTTAAAAAAAGTAAATAATTAAACTATAATTTTGGATTTCTCAAATTTTTAATGGTTTTTTCATACAACTCAGTAATTTGTATGGAGATTCCGACGCATCTTGTAGACACGGAATCTGATTAAAGTAGAATTTTGGATTTTTTGAAATTTTTTATTACTTCCTTTCGTAGTGTCGCCCGACCGAAGCCCAACACGTAGGTTAAGCGCCAAACCAGTTTCCACTAGTAAATGAGAAAGGGAGTGTAATAAAAATTTGGTTTTTATGGATTAATTTTTTTTTTTTTGTAAAATCTTGTGGCTGACGGTGACAAACGCTTTACTGAAATCAGTATATAACGTGTCTAACATTCATTGGTTAAACTATTTGAAATAAAGGTTGTATAGAATGTGAATTTCATCACAGTTGATCTTACGCTTATAAATCCATGTTGAAATAGAGTGGTGATTTGATTTAATAGTTCTGTGATGTTATTTAAACCAAATTTTTCAAGAAGCTTCGGAATTGCAAATAAAATATAGATGGGTCTATAGTACAAGATACATATGCACGTGTGTAATAGTAACACTCTTGTGAATGTGCGTGCCTCAAAATCGAATGAGATATAGGCGAGATGTAACGAATTTAGACGGGAAAATGCATTTGAATAATAGAATAGTGAAATCGTGTGGAAAATGGATTGGGCAGGGAGTATAAGATATTTATTATTTATTTTGAAATGTATATGCAAGTTTGTGATTCGTTTGAAGCTAGTATTATTATTAGTATTTATAATCACAATAGTGAATTCTAATAGATCACTTTGTTACATTAAATATTAACCCATAACCGCATAATTTGACATGAAATTGAAAATATTATTAATTTTTCTAATAATGTTATATCAATTCTTAAACATGTAGAAATAGATAGCAAATATAGATAACAGACATTTAGTTACGTGGAAGTTAAGGAGATATTGTTAATAAATAAAAAATATTAACGAATCGATTTTCCTTTATTTGTTTAAAAATGTCTTAGACATATATGTATATATGTTAGTTCTTAATAATTTTGGGGTAACCTGCGTCAAATTCTGTGTGACCAGTCGTCTGTCGACTCATTTCGAACAGATCTCACTGTTCAACATCAGGGTACCTTGTCGTTGAGCTACTTCTCCGAAAAGCGCACGATTGTTTGAGTCCGGAGCTCACCCTCAAATGAGAGTTTGAAGAATTCTGCATCAGGTGTTTGTGGAGGGATGGGTTTCTCCAGCGACGCCGTTAATCCATTTTGTTTGGTTTCTAGTGATCTGTGTATTTACTTTGTTATTGTCATTATTTAATAATGAAGTGGTTGGACTTTCTAATTGCGTCGATGTTTCCACAATGATATGCGGTTTATAATTAATATTATTTGTATTAGGAATATGATTATTATTATTTAGTACGTTATTCCGTGCGGTTGGAAGTTGAATGCTGTCGTCTCTACCATTCATTATATGAATACTTCTTTTACTTATTTTCATTGCTTCTCTGTAAATTTTTAATAAACCGGAAATCACATTGGAAATGTAAATTAGAATTATAAATTTTCATACATAAAAATAACATGAATAGTAGAAATCATGCCATAAGAATACCAAAACAAATACTGGACTAATATCTCAGCGACAAAAATACTTAAAAATACTGCAACTCCCGGGAATCTTAGCAGATGTCTGATAGAATTATATTAAAGTTGCATATTTATAATGTTTACTTAGCGAGTTTCCCTATGAAATATGTCACGAAAGCATTTAAAAATTGTAACATTCAGCATTGGCGTAACAGTGATTAGCATGCCCACTTGTCACGCAGGAGACCAGAAAACCAGAATAATACATTCTATGCAGGAGTGGTATAATATATTAATCTAAAAAGCGCACAACCGTTCGGTCGTGCGCTTTTCGCTTCACTATTTCACTATTTATTTCATTATTTACTTTTCGCTTCGCCTTTTTACTATTTAGTAATGACAATAACAAAGTAAATACTCGGATCACCCGGAATATTATATTTAAGGCGGCTATCTTGTAGTTACGGCATAGACACGTGCAGTTTGCAGCCATGGACATTGTCTCCGAAAATAAAGAAGTTTAAAGATTTATCATGACCATATAATATTTAACATTATCAGAAAACCATTGGACCGATCCAAATTATAATTTGCGTAGTTGATCTTTAGTACTCTACACAAAATACATAAACAGTACTTCCCAAATATTTTATTTTTTTATTATTACATTTGTTAGCAGAGATCTCACTAAAAA
>JADDOH010003940.1:0-18884 GCA_016648135.1 Agrypnia vestita | reverse complement strand
AATGAACACAAAGTTCGGACAGAGATTTTTCTTTTTTTGTGCTCCAAGAATATACAATAACCTGCCATTAGACGTAAAGGGTCTTAAGGTGTTAAAAGAATTCAAGCATAAAATAACAAGGTGGCTCTTTGGTGTGGGTAGGACAAAAAATGAGACCAATGTGTCATCCATATTAATATAGTCAATACAGCCCATATTAATATAGTCACAAAATTGTTTTGCAATGAAATTAAAGCTGTCATGTATAACACATTGCTTTCATTTTGTAGTCTGCCTACATTTGGTAACCGCTTTGTTGGCTTCTGTTTGTGTTTTATTTCTTACATACAATATATAAATCTTATTTCTAATATTATATATATATATATGTGTGTATGTGTGTGTGTGTGTGTGTATATGTATATGTATATGTATATATGGATATATGGAGATGTAATAATGTATATATAGATATTATAATATATATATATATATACCTATATATAAATATAGGTGAAATAATGGGTATGTATGTATGTATTGTATAATGTGTATTATATATATATTATATCTTGCTAATGTCAAAACTTAAAAAAAAAAACTGTACAGGTAGTTGCTTCAGAACAGACATTGTCTAGTGAAGCACCTACCTTCATTTATATGTATAAATAAATTTAAAAGAAATAAATAAAAAAAATAAAAAAATCGTGACTTCAGATGTGCCAAAACAAATTAAATTCATAATTTATGATCTTTCCTTTTCTTCTTACATCTGGGGACCGGTTTTTCTTGGAATGGCCACCTATCTACAAGACATGGAAGGCCTTGTGTGATTATGTGCCACGAATAAATGAAGTCTAGGTGATTCAATCTCCCCTGCATTACACGCTGCTCGAGATAAAATGACAGAGGAGTCTGGAAAAACACGACAATGCCAGGTGTTACGTAAAAAGTTATTGTTTCATTTCGATCTGAAGGGGACTTAAAGTTTTCATTATTTATTGGATTTTTAAGCTATTATATAGGCTAATTCATATAATAATACGATATGTTTAAAATACGTACACTTAATTTCTCAAAAATTATAAATAATTAATTTGTGTATTCTTACCTTGACGCGCAATCTGGTTTTATCGCACCAAATCATATAAATCTTTGTTTATTTATCATACTCTGACTATCTAGTTTTTGAATTTGATTAATTACCTTTATCACAAGTTTTGGTATTTCCAAAATTTATTTTCGGCCATTCTAGCCTGTATCTTAATCCTGGAACGTGAAATGAAATAAATCTGGAATAACTTTAGTAAGCTAAATTATAGAAGCCTCACAGATACGAAACTACTAACATGAGAAACATGTATAAAAGTCTTTTTATGTAATGACCCAGGGTTTACGACCTGTATGAGCTGACTTCAGTGATCACTCTACACAATGCAACCTTCACCAATTTCATGGTATAAACATCCACACATTATCAAATTTTTAAAAGTTCTTTGGGAATCTTCCAAATCTGAAAACCTTTCGTTTACTTGAAGCGACTATGCAAGAAACATTTGTAGTACAATCTCCTGAACTAGTATACAAAGATTTCGCTGCTTTATATTTTAAAATGGAGTATTAGGCAATATTATTTTTGATATATATGTGATGTTCTTCCAAATTATTTAACATATATACTAGAATACGCCTGAAAATTGTTATTTTAAATTTTTTAACTCTTTTCCATCCACAAGTTTACATTTTAACAATATTTTAATATGTCGGTATGTTCTGAGAACACAGATTCTGGATTTTGTCCCCAGGGGGATATCTCACAGAGAAGAAACTATTTATATGAAAAACATGGTGTTTTTACGCTTCAACAGGCCAGGAGGCCCAATTACAGAAGCGAAATACATCACAAAACACCCAGGCTTGAGTAAATCGCACAGATTAAATTGTGACCTCACCGGGAATCGAACCAGGAACTGTGTGAGAAGTCAGTGTTATATCCGCTGCGTTACGCGAGGGCCGCCATGTATGGAAGTATTTTTATAGGATGGCCCAGGGCTTACTACCTGTATGAGCTGGCATAAATGAAATCCAATAACTGTATTTTCAGAACATCCCTACATATAAAAATACTGGAATAACTTATATGTTCATTTTGAACATCACACAGAACTGTAGAGCAGTGAAATGTTCGTCAACACATCTATACCTATAAAACTGAATGTATGTCTGTCTGTCTGTTCTCTATACAAATCCGTTTGACCGATCGGACTCAAAATTTGGTAACTTATTCTTTAGAACTCGGCGGGTAACATACGCAACATTTTCCCCCTATTCTCATACCCCTTCCCCACCCCTGACATATTTTCGATGCAAATCTGTACCGTTTGACCGATCGGACTCAAAATTTGGAAACATACTCTTTAGGACTCGGCGGGTAATAAAGGCAACATTTTCTCCCTATTCTCATACCCCTTTCCCTCCCCCTGACATATTTTCGATGCAAATCTATACCGTTTGACCGATCGGACTCAAAATTTGGAAACTTATTCTTAAGGACTCGGCGGGTAACATATGCGACATTTCCCTCATAATCTTTTAACCCTTCCCCTCTCTTGATATATTTTCGATGCAAATCTGTACAGTTTGACCGATCGTACTCAAAATTTGGAAACTTATTCTTAAGGCGGATAACATGTGCGACATTTCCCCCCATTATTTTACCCCTTCCTTTACCCCTGATATATTTTCGATGCAAATCTGAACCGTTCGACCGATCGGACTACAATTTTGTAAACTTATTCTTAATCCTTAACCCGTGCAACGCCGGATATGAACAGCTAGTATTATATAAGCAACAGAGTTTACTGAATCAATAGTCTCTTCCTCTTCCATCTGCGCCCCTACTTCTTCACCGTCGCAGGACATCGGACATCCCTTAGCCTAGCAGGACCCATTAGATACTTAAACCTAGTGGCTTCGAAGACTAAACTGAGAGGCTTGAAAAAGTTTTGAAAGTATGTCGAATTTAAGATGTCTATGTTCTTCTAATTTTTTTTATGAATCTGAATGAATGAATATGAATGAAGAAATGTTGGTCACATGTCGTTTCTATAATTTCTTCACTTAGATGCCTCTTATATGTCTACTCTAACTTGACTATGTTGGGTGAAACTATCCATTCTTTTCCATTTGACTCAGAATGGATTAATGGAGCCTGGCATATAATAAGTAGGTAGTTTGTATTGAAGGAAGAAAATGAATTGGATATTCAGATTAGGTACAGTACAAAATATGTATTTACACCGTTAAATCAACTAGAAACAGGTGAAAATTTCAAAATATTGTATAAATAATGAAATAAAGTTTTTAATATTTGCTTCTATGAATAAAACGGATGACTATAACATGTTAATTCATTTTGTGTTAAAAGTATATATTTAGAATCTAACGTAAAATAAATTTGTGCTCCAAAACTTCTGCATAATTTAAATACATTTAAATACACGGAAATTATTGCACTGATACGTAAACAATTGATATGGAAAAAATTTTGTCATCTACACAAATTTTTTTTGGGGCACTTTAGGGTTGTGTCACACAATTGTATGACATACAATTTCTACAAAATCTAAAATAATAATCTCTTTAAACATAAATATTGTTAACTCCATATTTCGTTGCAGTATTTCTTTAGAGTAGTAATTAAAATAAAAATCCAGACAGGAATATAAGAAAATATTTACTTAAAAAAAAGCGTTTATTCATTTCGTTTCAAAACTGTATATGATTAAATTTAACTATTTTATTTTATTTATTTAATTACATTGTCCATAACAGTGTAAATTACATATTATATATTTGAATAACAGAATGAGAATATTAACGCTTACCTACCTTTAATAAAGAATTTAATTCTTGTGTTTTAAAGTGTATTATCTTATATATATTGTTATGTAATCATTAATAGCATTAGATTAAAAAAGTAAAAAAGGATATAATCTATACTAATATTTTAAAGAGGAAAGATTTGATTGTTAATTTGTATTGAATAGGCTCCGAAAGTACTGGGCCGATTTTAATTTTTTTTCACATTTATAATCCTACATTATTCCTGATGAACATAGGCGATAGAATATTTTCAAAAAACTTAGGGATCCGTATGAAAACATAGATAATGTAACCCAACGTGTGAAAAAAATACAAAAAAAAAACTTATATCGCGTACGCCGCGGAAATTATTGACAATAGAGCAAAGTGATGTACTGCAGTTTAATAGAGGACATCAATATATACAAAAAAAATCCACGATATCATATGTCATGACTTATTGTGATATAACTGTTACAGTAATATCACAATAAGTACATTATCCGTACCTTGGTATTAATCCTTATCCAAATAAATCACTTCGTATTCAAGGCTCTATCAGTACCTGTAAATTACTTTTTGAATTATACCATTCCCAAGTATGGAACTTGGGAATGGGATGCTAAAATTTATTTTAATTTTTTGTTAAATACTCGTGCGAAGCCGGGGCCGGCCGCTAGTCTAAGATAAATGGAATGTACTTAGAAACATTAGATTAAGTTATAAAAATTAAGAAGGTATTGTAATTGTAAGTTATAAAAGTTAAGTTATAAAAATTATGAAGGTATGATAATGTAACATTTAAAAGCACGTATAGATTGTTTTTTATAAGATTTTTTTCATAGCATTGTTGTGATTGATTTTTGTAGTAGATTTTTCAATTTAGTTTAGAAATTTATATTATTTTTCTTATTCATGTCAGCAAAAGATTAATATATCAGCAAGTAGATCAGCAAGCAGTTTTCATAAATTAAGTAATTCACGATCTCAATCCAAACTCAAGTGTTGGTGGTATTTACCTCAAGTGACATAAACCTGCACTTTTCTTCAATGTGGAGAAATTCAGTCGATGATTAGGATTTATATTTATAATAGTAACGAACCAACTAGCTCGATGACTACTGACATTCTTCTTAGTAAGTTTTTGACTATGCAAGGGCTTCAGATTGAGTTGAATTGAGTTATTATACAGTTTGATGACGTTTTTAAATTTTCAGAAAGATTTGATGTTGGTATGACTTTCAAGTTGCTTTCATGATCTGGTTTCAGCTAATATTAGTTAATTTAATATTTTAATTTTAATGGCAATAATTCAAGGGAATGAGTGTTATAAATTGGACTTGATATTTAATCGTTTATAGTTCTTAAATAATGTATGAGTTCAAGAAACAGGTTCTGAATGTTGACAGGGTAACAATAAATAAAAATAAGTATTTGTGGTGGAAATAGTTATTTATTCTGCAGTACTTGCTATAAACGGAGAATGTGTAAAAATGGAACGAAAAAGAAAATATAACAATTTAAAATAATTTTTTATCTCTCGAATGGAAAGAGATATTATTAATTATAACTGATGATGAGAGGGACTGTTCCTCTCGAAACTATAGATGTAATAAATAACCCAAATATTGTGTGTAGAACAAAGTTAGATAAAAAATGATACTTAAAAGCAACCGGACGATTTCAGATCTATTTACAATTGAGCCTTGATCCAATCAGCGAGGGCTGGAACTCGGGCCCACACTCCGGGGTAGCCGGCAAGAGCGCAGCCCCTGCCCCAGGATGTCACTCCGACGATGAGTCCGTTAACGATGAATGGACCACCAGAGTCTCCCTGGCAAGCATCCTTGCCTCCTTCGTTCAGGAGACCGCCGCAGATCATCCTGGCGGTGACGGTGTTGAAGCCTTGGTAAGCGTTGGCGCACACGGTCTGGTCGACCACTGGGATGGTCACCTTGCGGAGCTGAGCGGGGATAGAGCCTCCGGACTGTTGAAATGGATACATCAAATGAATTAATATAGAAAGAAGTGATACAATCAAAATTCTACTTTAAAATTTAAAACTAATTAAAAAATAGTGAATACGATTAATTGAACAACTTCTACATTAGTGAAGCGCATCTTCCTTATTGATTATAGACTTTATTCTTCCAGAGTACTGGTAGAAAAAATTATGTGTAAAGGCCATATACATTTGACCATATATTTTGATACGATTGATTAAACAATATCTCAATTAGTGACGTACACCTAATTTATTGATTATAGATTTTGATCCTCCAGATTACTGGTAGAAAAATTACAGGTAGAAAAATTTAGGTGACTTAATTAGACCAAATATTTTTTATGCGAGCTTGGAACTAATCATGTGTTGAATTGAAAAATCAACAAATAATTGAAAAAAGTAAAGGTAATTTCATTATTTCTGCAACCTGTTTAAAATTGAAGTAAATGTTACGGTTTTAAATTTTGCTTAAAAACAAGTAATGTATTCTTACGGAAGTGGTTCCCCATCCAGTGACGAGAGCACTAGCTCCAGTAGCGACATTCTGTCCCTGAGCTGGGAGAGGGATGATGCGGGTGTTTACATTGTCGATGGCAATAGCCGAGGAGAGGATGAGGACAGCCACATCATTGTCAAGGGTGGATGAGGAGTAGCTGGGGTTGGTGACTACTCTGGATACACTGTAGGTGGCTCCACCTGATGCGTGGAAGTTAGATCCAGCGCGGACCCTCCAGCTGCCAGCGGATGTTCTGAAATATATGATTCTTATCAAGTCTCGTGTACAAGAAGATATGTAGTTGATAAGATGAGATCATTTGGAAGATATATCTTTGCTAGTTCAAAGGAATACAGATTTCTTTTGATGAATATATTTATAAAAATTATGTATATTCCCTTACCCTTCGGTACAGTGTCCAGCGGTCAGGATGACGGTGGGGCTGATGATGGAGCCGCCGCAGCGGAGGCTGCCGCCGTACTGCAGGGCTACCTGCCACGGAGCGTCGCTGATGACGGCCAGCTCTCCTCCCACGATGGGGGATGAGCCGATCCCGCGCACTGGGCCCAGGGGCAGAGTGGCGCCTGAAAAAGAGGAAAATCTTTCAACATATTTAAACTTATATATTATAACACGTCTCCTGTTAGATTTTAGTTCTTAGAAACGTAGTAGGTATCGTTAAAACATATGGAAATGTTTTTAGACGTTTAATACAAAAATAATTTTCGATTTTCAAAAAAATTAATGTCATTAGCTAATTAAAGTTTAATAAAAACCCCAGATATCCATTAAAATAGATGATATGAAGAACTTACCGCAGGCGAGAGCCAGGAGAGATGCGAGTACTACCAACTTGAACATCTTGGAGTGATACCTTGACCAGTTTTAGGACAGTATATATACCATTTCTCATAAATTATTATCAAAATATAATGCAGGAAATTCGTATAATTCACTTATCTGTTTTTTTTTCATAGTTGCAATCTTAATCCATAAATTTGATGATTAATTGCATACATACTCGTACAGTATCATGCAATCCTCGTTTTCAAGCTTTTTATCGTTGAAAGATTTGGTAGATACTTTATGGTTCAATAGTTTCGTGATTTGGCAGATACTTCGTGTGTTATTAACTACACCTGATGATGAGAGAGACTGCTCCTCTCGAAACTATAGTAGTTATTAATAAATCATATTTTGTGTGTATTACAAAGTTGAAATAAAACATATTTTAAAATTCAAGTTTTTTGTTTATGTTATGTTTTTGATTTTGTTGATATATATATATTTGGTGCATATACCTGTATATATATACCTATATGGTACAAGAAATATATGTTTGTCACAAAAGCAACCGAATCATATTGGTTCACATTATACATTAAAATCTTCATGTAAACAGCAGGAACTATACGCAATAGCAGTAACATGCTTATAATAAACGCATTCGATATTTATTGTTCGAGAAGCATTTTTTGTATATTTTGAAAATGGGCCGGACCTTTCCTTCACGGAGTTTATGGACGGTGGGGGAAGAAGACCTTGGGGGGGAAACTTTACTGTTTCGTATATGTATAGCTTAGTGATCATACATTGAAAAGTTTGATATTGTCACTAGAAATCTCTCGAACGGTTCACACGAATCTGGAATCAACTGGGATATTCTCGTAAATTCTGGAAACATCGAGAAAGCGACATTACCTTTTAAGATTACAGCGGGCTATTACCACAGAAGGCGAAATCATGCGGCGTGTGATCCAAACGATTGTAAATCAAGAAAGTACCTACCGACGAGCGAGAAGGTTTTTATTACAAACGCGATTTAGGTAACGTGCATCAGTATATGAGAGACAAGTTATAATAGTTCTATTAAATTCGTTTCTAGGGACTGGGTTTTTAGTAAAACTTATTAATTTTTGGCGTTTTATTTGCCTCCCACAGCCACGACCCCGTGATAATATATATGTATGTAATAAGAAGCGAAAATAAACAATCTACTTTATTAAATTTATATTACTTAATTTTATACTTTAATAATAACTAAATAAAATATTTTAAAAATTGTTGTATCCAATTGTTTATTTATGTGTATAATTAATGCAGACTACTCGGCAATGAAATGCAATTAGAAAAGATACTTTTTTATTCTACAACGAGACTGCACACAGCTAGAAATGCATTAGAAAACTATGGTTTGATTTCTTGCAGTGGACATGTCATAAAGCGGACCTTTTTTAATGCTTATCCAAACCTTTGTAAATTCATTATCATAAACTTTATATCTCATCCTGTCCCTGGAAAATGGCAGTCAAAATTGATAAGAGGCGATTTCAATGCCAGACTGTTCAAGTAATGAAGATTAAAATCTAAAATAGCGAATAGATTAAATTATAATCCTAAACCAACGTACTTACTAATTAATTACATTAACGGGCATTAGCCCGCCGACTGTTAAAAAAAAATAATCTTATACATAAAATCCGATAAGGTTATGTAAAACATACGATTAATTTTATTTAAAAAAATGTACCGATAACGTTTTAAGCGTATCACTGACAACAGTAGCACTCGTAAAAAAATTGTGAGATAAAAAAAATCGTTAGCTTCTTATTTTGTGGGATTGAATGATGAAGGTGTCGTGTCACAAATAATGAGTGCAATATTCCTGTGTGCAGTCTACTGTTGCTCTGAACTTTTATATTACTGTCCTCATCACAGACAATCGTAAATAGAGCTCCAAGTAACCGGTTAATTCAACTAAACGGTTTGCGATTACTACTACGTCCGAGAAACCGGTTTAAATTTGTTGATTTATTTATTTTTTAATTCCCTTCATGGCTTTTACAAATCGTAAGATATAGTGTACATTAAATGTATGAATACTTTTAACAAATACAAAGTTATTGCTCATGGAATATAAACAAGAATTCATAATAATATAAAGTGGAAAGCAAATATGCACAATACTGAAAGATAAATATAATGTAAAGTAAAAAGCAAGTATACAGCAAAATCAGAAGCTTAAGGAAAGCATAATATAATGAAAAATACCACAAAATAAAATTGACTTGAGTTATGTAACCATCACCTTACATAATGCCCTTCGAAGTGCGCTTAGACTTATATAACTGAAATCAGTGAAATAAAACTTTGTGTATAAATTATTGTTTAATAATAAAAATAGCAAGTAGCAAGCAATAGCAAAAGTTAAATAAAACATTATAAATAAATAAATAAAATAAATAAATATAGCTTTATTCCAGAATGTGGGGAGGTTCGTGCAATCCCACACATTCCATATAAAAGAAAATACACACATTAAAAATATTATATAAAACAAAAGAGAAATAGTAAAATCATATAACATAGAAGAGAAGTATTAAAAGTAATCAAAAGAAATATATGGTAAAATATCGGCTTTAGCAAGCGATGGCGAGTCAATTATGCGGGGCCAGTATCTTTCTCCAGTGTGCATCGATGCTGGATGCTGGAGTAAGACGGGCTTCCAGGATAAGGATATTTCCGGAGCTGTATATCCTTTCCCTCATCCCTGCCACCCTGGATCTTAAGAGGGCTGCAAAGTTGGGAACACGCCCCTCAGTGAACATACCGGAAGCGCTGCAATATCTGGGAAGGCCAAACATCATACGAAAGGCGTTGTTATATTGTATGCGAAGTCTTTCTATGCTGCTCTTTTTATAATTTGTCCAGAGTTCACATGTATATAACGTCGCACAGAAGGCAAGGAAGAGCGTTCTTTTTACAGCGGTGCTACAAAGACGAAACCTTCTACACAGCATATTCGCTTTCACACTGAGAGCTCGTCTTTGCCTGTCAATATCGTCGTCGTCCATTAGATTATTTGTAATTATGTGACCTAGATATTTTGTTCTTTCGGTCACCTTCAGGACCACACCGTTCAGAGTAACTGGAGGAATACTTGTTGGGCCCTGACCATACTTTATAACCAACAGTGCTGTTTTATTAGGGTTATAGAGCATGTTTGTTTCTTCAGCAAACACTTCACAGATCTTTAGAAGAATGCGCAGTCCTCTTATAGACGGTGCCATCAGTACCATATCGTCAGCATAACTGATGTTGTTAAGACACTGTCCTCCGATGTGACAGCCTACCCCCGCGTTGTTTAGCCTTTGAGTGAGTTCGTCCATATAAAGGTTGAACAGTATTGGGGACATGCACCCTCCCTGTCTGACGCCGCTCGTCATGTGAACAGGTTCGGAAAGACTGTCTCTCCACCTTACTTGGTTTTCCTGTTGTCTGTGCCACGAGTCAAGGATACGTATTACCTCCGATGGTATGCCTCTTTCCCTGAGTTTTGCCCAAAGTAAAGGGTGAGAAACTCTGTCGAAAGCCTTGCTCAAGTCTAGGAAACATGCGTATGAAGTAGTCTTTTTGTTTCTGTAGTACTCCAGTGTCCGTTTTACAGTAAATATTGCAGCGTCGGTAGAGGTCTGTTTTTTGAAACCCATCTGGTTGTCGTTAGTTTCCATGCTGGATTCGACCTGATCTAGCAGCACACGTTCGAATAATCTCGCGATGGTTGTGGCAATCGAGATTGGTCTGTAGCTCTCGTGGGAGGTTGAGTCCGATAATTTGGATTTAAGAATGGGTGTAATTATGGTCCTCGTCATATTACTCGGTAATTGCCCATTCTTTATAATGCCAGTAAACAACCTCGCCAGGAGCTGTAAAATTGGTCCTCCCGCGTGTTTGACATGTTCAATGCTTAGTCCGTCGTGGCCTGCCGATTTACCAGCTTTCATATGTTATATTATATTTTATATATTATATAATAAAAATGTTACATAACAGTTTGTTATCTCACCCCAACAACTGAAATCCACTTACTTAAGTCCAATCTGACTAATACTAGTAGTCTTTCCATACACCTTTTAAAATATGTTTAAATATTAGATATACAGTTGGTGGTGAAAACTTCAAGTTGCTAAATACTAACACTATGTTGAGAAGAAAATTGCGAAATTTTTTTAGAGAATTAGAAACTCTTCAACCAAGAATACATGTAGGTATATTAATATATAAGGAGTTAACACGTCTCCAATCATACATCTTAATATAGAAATTAAACGTCAAAATATTTCGAAAAATATAAATATCGATTTCTTTCTTCTTGAAGTGACTCGAATTTAAAATATTATATACGTATTAAAATATTATAAACGTATTTGAATATTTAATACTTATATATATTATTATGGCAGCAGTATCCAAAAAATTAAAAAATGTTTTGAATGCAGTCACCAAGGACTACTATTTTATATTTTTTATGATTACATGCATCTTTTCCTTTCAAAATCATGTAAATTTATAGACTATATTTCTTATAAAATCTCGAAATTAGTGCATTCAAAATAATAATCCTCAATGACTGCATAATTTTTTTTTTGATATTGCTGCTATTGCTTTTATATCCCAATTTATATGTGAAATAATATTTTATGATATTTATGATTTTTTTTTCATTTATAAAAATCATTTGGATTATTTTAATTATTGAAAAAAAAACTGTATGTTAACTATTTAAAAATATTTTTTAAAAACATTATTTATTTTTTTACGTAAACAAGGTGACAGATACCCAATATTTTTTTCATATATTTAAGATAATTGTATATTTAATAATATAATTGGAAAAAAGACATGTCACAAGTCCGTACAAAGCCCAGAAAGCTGAGCAATTCTCTTCATTTTTAAAATGCATTGGTAATTTATTGATTTAATATTTTTGCTTGTGTAATTTTAAGAAAGTATCTATTTTTCAAATATATGGAAGCTGGTAAATAAATTTTAATATGATATCTTTCCATACCAAATGTGACAAAAAACGCAAAGCAAGATATGAAAAAACGGCAAATTTTGCTCACTTTGCTTGACAATCAAGAGAAGCCCTATTTAATGTAAATTTCCTAGGGCAAAAATGTTTAGATTTCAACGTCGACGTGTATATGTGCTTTGCGGTCTTAGAAAAAGCTTTTGATACGGTCGAACAACCAACCGATACTTACATATACAATCAATCACTAAAATAAAAACGAATTGATGATAATAACATCCGTATCCTCCAAAATCTGTATTGGAACCAAACAGCCAATGTTTAGTTTGAGGGCAAACTGAGTGAAGATATGAAAATTAGGCGTAGTGTAATAAAAGGATGTATCTTGTCACCTCCGATATTCAACGTGTACTCCAAGTCAATATTTAAAGAAACCCTAGATAATACTGCTCTAGTGATATTGATGAATGGTTAACCATTAAACAATATTAGATTCACGAACGATATAGTGCTATTTGCATACAATGTCTATTACCTTCAAACAGTGGTAAAAAAGGTGAATGAAGCAAGTTACAAGTATGGCCACTCGCAAAATCAAACCATTAATAGTATCACTTCCAACGCCAAATATAACCTTCAACAACGAACCAATAGAAAGAGTCACGCAATACAAGTACTTAGTTGCATGGGTGAACAGTGCATTTCAAGAAGTAAAAGCGTGAATAGAGATGTTAAGAAATGGGTTTCTTAGAATAAGGCCGTTATTTTCTAACCGCGACATAGAAATGAATGAATGAACTTAGAATGCGTGGTTCGGTGCTATGTTTTCTCCATTCTCTTATATCTCTTATATTCTCCATCCTCTTAAAAGCTTGAACACTTAACCAAGAATTAATTCGCAAAGTCGAGACTTTTGAGGTGTGGCTCTCATTCTCTCATGGCTGCATTCAATATGCATCTATATGCATATTGAATGTTTCCTGAGTGGATAGAGTGACTAATATTTTCATGTTGTAATATTTTAATATAAATAATCCTAGTGATTAATATGATATTACAACATAGATTGCCACAATCTGAATGTCTTTAAAATCTGTATTTGAACTGTTTGATAATTGTACGAAAATTAAATTGATTTACCATACCGAGAACTCTTTTTTAAAAGTAATGTCAAATTTTAATACGCACAACAAAATACTTCCTCGTTCTTGAACGTAAAAAAATATTCGCAAAATTATGAAGATTATTTACATTCCCATGTAGGTAAACTAATGATACAATACCCATTACTTTTATTAAAAATGACCTTTACACATAGATTAGAGAGTGTAATAAAAAAAAACTGAATCGTGACACAGTGCAAAACTTGCCAAAATTTGGCAGAATCTAAATCTGAGAGCGAAAAGAACAACCAAATTAGTCAAAAATGCAGGTTTTTAGGAGAAACAAAATAAAATTTAGGAATTTGGTTTTTTACGAAATATGTCATAGGGCCTCTGTTATTTTTGTCTTATTTTTGCACCAGTAGTTTTGTTTTTCGCACAAGAACGTTGAACCAAGTTGAATGTCGTTTTTTGTGGCCAAATTTTTCAAATAACTAATCGCGTCATTCGTCATGTTTCAATTAATTATAAAATAGTCGCCCTTTACTTTACTTTCTGACTCATCTAATTTTTTCTTGCTACATAGATATGTATCAAAAGAACAACTCTGCATACTTTACCCGAACTCAATTTTATTGACTCATACAGTTATTCTTTTCGCCCACAGAATTATCTGTACAGATTTAAACATAAAAACATAATGTAATCATACGTGCATACATAAATTGCGATAAAAATAAATGATTTTTGAAGATATTAAGTGTATCAATTATTTGCAATCAAATATTTGTACATCGAAGACAAACAGACTTAAGTCGATTACTCAGCTGTTTTCACTTTTGACTTCACGTGGTGGGTTTTTTCAGCCCTTATCTCATCACTCTTTACACTTGGCCGAATCAAAGGATTAAGATTGCCCTGCCGTTATCTGCAGTGTAAGGATAATCACTTACAGCCGCGGTATAAATAGTGAGTTAGGACTGACCGAGGTAATTACTCCAAGATGTTCAAGCTTGTGGTACTCGCTTCTCTCCTGGCTCTCGCCTGTGGTAAGTTATCAATAATTAAAAGCTACTAATTTAGGTACTTCTATTCAAATCTCTATTCAAATGAAAGTTTTTAAATAAACAAGTAAACCGGCTTTATTTTATTCTAAATCTTTAGATGGTTCAGTTGTTGATGATTTGTTATAAATTATTTTAGTAAAACTTTAACCTTGCTGTACAATGTGCCATTTTTCAGGCGCCACTCTGCCCCTGGGCCCAGTGCGCGGGATCGGGTCATCCCCCATCGTGGGAGGAGAGCTGGCCGTCATCAGCGACGCTCCGTGGCAGGTAGCCCTGCAGTACGGCGGCAGCCTCCGCTGCGGCGGCTCCATCATCAGCCCCACCGTCATCCTGACCGCTGGCCACTGTACCGAAGGGTAAGGGAATATAAATATTTTTTATAAATATATTCATCAAAAGCAATCTGTATTCCTTTGAACTAGCATAGAGATATCTTCCAAGGGATTTCATCTTATCAAGAAAAGGTCTATTTTTACTGATGAATGTATGAAACTTAACAAGAGTCATATATTTCAGAACATCCGCTGGCAGCTGGAGGGTCCGCGCTGGATCTAACTTCCACGCATCAGGTGGAGCCACCTACAGTGTATCCAGAGTAGTCACCAACCCCAGCTACTCCTCATCCACCCTTGACAATGATGTGGCTGTCCTCATCCTCTCCTCGGCTATTGCCATCGACAATGTCAACACCCGCATCATCCCTCTCCCAGCTCAGGGACAGAATGTCGCTGCTGGATCTAGTGCTTTCGTCACTGGATGGGGAACCACTTCCGTAAGAATACATTACTTATTTTTACACAAAATTTAAAACCGTAACATTTACTTCAATTTTAAATAGGTTGCAGAAATAATGAAATTACCTTTACTTTTTTCAATTATTTATTGATTTTTCAATTCAACACATGATTAGTTCCAAGCTCACATAAAAAATATTTGGTCTAATTAAGTCACCTAAATTTTTCTACCTGTAATTTTTTCTCCCAGTAATCTGGAGGGTCAAAATCTATAATCAATAAATTAGGTGTACATCACTAATTGAGATATTGTTTAATCAATCGTAAAAATATATATTCAAATGTAATCACTTCTTTACACATAATTTTTTTTACCAGTAATCTGGAAGAATAAAATCTATAATGAATAATTAAGGTGCGCTTCACTAATGTAGAAGTTGTTCAATTAATCGATTTATTATTTTTTATTTAGTTTTAAATTTTAAAGTAGAATTTTGATTGTGTCACTTCTTTCTATATTAATTCATTTGATGTATCCATTCCAACAGTCTGGAGGCTCTATCCCCGCTCAGCTCCGCAAGGTGACCATCCCAGTGGTCGACCAGACCGTGTGCGCCAACGCTTACCAAGGCTTCAACACCGTCACCGCCAGGATGATCTGCGGCGGTCTCATCAACGAAGGAGGCAAGGATGCTTGCCAGGGAGACTCTGGTGGTCCATTCATCGTTAACGGACTCATCGTCGGAGTGACATCCTGGGGCAGGGGCTGCGCTCTTGCCGGCTACCCCGGAGTGTGGGCGAGAGTTCCAGCCCTCGCTGATTGGATCAAGGCTCAGATGTAAAAATTTAAATAATAGAAAAAAAAAAGTGTGATAAAATGTGAATTCTTTTTATGTTAAATCTGTTTTCTATTGAAAGCAAGTTTCATAATATTTCATAAATAAAATTAAATTAAGAATCCACGACAAATATTGATTTTTTTTTTGAATCCCAATTTCCCGATTTTTAATCCCATTGCAAAAATTCCGATTTTTGAATCCAAATGCGTGTGCTGTGATGCAAAATTAGGAAAACCAGATGGTTTACTCAATCATGAAAATCGAGATTTGTTTTTTAACTTCTAACGTGTGGAGCAGTGTATACTTTTATTTATTTATTTAATATAGTCATTTCATAGTACATCAGTGAATGATCATTTTTCAGATTTCTCAATGTCCGAATGCCATAGGATTTACCACCTGTTATTTACATTTTATGATCATTGTTGTGTAAAATAACCAAAAATACCACAAAAACCCAAATATATTTAACCATCGATACTATCTTAAAAATGTGAATAATTTGAGATTTTTTAGGTTATTTTCCGGTACTTCTCATACTCATCTCGGTACGATATGCTTCAAATGATTTCCATGAATAAAATTATCAATTTTTCGGATTAAGATTGCTGCTGTAAAAAATCTAGATACTATCCACAATTAATGTGAATTTAACACATTATGTAATTGTTGATGATAACTCATTAATGCTTACAACATTTCTATTAAATAAATGCTATAAATACAGTCCCAAAACTGACTAAGGCATCATTTCAAGATGTTCAAGTTGGTAGTACTTGCTTCTCTCCTCGCTCTCGCCTGCGGTAATTAAAAATCTTTATATTCAATTATACTTTATTATCCAATGCTGTTTTTCAGGAAATTCAAAACTCTTAAAATATATAATAATATTTTCTTCAAAATGAACAAAATAATTTTGTAGTTACTTTATTAATATAATTAATAAAAATGCACTTTGTTTTCACCACTTTTGTACTGAAAAATATCAACATGTTTCAATACAAAAGTGGTGAAAACAAAGTTCATTTTTATTATTAATTATATTAATAATGTATTCACTTGGGACATTTATATATTTTTCTAAGAATAATCAAAGCCCACACGAACACATCCAATATTTTTGTGTAATTAATTCAGTTGTAATTTAATATTTGTGTTATTTTATTCTAAATGATTATTCTGTCTGCATGATTTTTACAAAATAAATAGAATATTAAATTGTTTCGGCATCCTTCGAATATCTATTGACTTCTAATCTATGTGTTCCTTAATCATACTTAAGTTTTTCCAAAAATGCCTCAACCACAGTGAAGTGGGACCCACGGCCGCTATGAGAAAAAGTTTTTCGGATCAGCCCTACAATTTTAATGCTTCTGTGCAACGTTATATACATGTGAACTCTGGACAAATTATAAAAAGAGCAGCGTAGAAAGACTTCGCATACAACGCCTTCCGTATGATGTTTGGCCTTCCCAGATATTGCAGCGCTTCCGGTATGTTCACTGAGGGGCGTGTTCCCAACTTTGCAGCCCTCGTAAGATCCAGGGTGGCCGGAATGAGGGAAAGGATATACAGCTCCGGAAATATCCTTATTCTGGAAGTCCTCCTTACTCCAGCATCTAGCATTGATGCACACTAGAGAAAGATACTGGCCCCTCATAATCGACATGCCACCGCTCGCTAAAGTCGCTATTATACGATATATTTATATGACTTTTCTTTATATTAATACTAATACCTTTACTTCTTTTCTTTTTTTCTACTCTTTTAATACTGATACTTGTTTTCTCTTCTATTTTATATGATTTTCTTTTTTCTCTTTTATTTTATATAATAATTTAATGTATGTATCTACTTTTATATGGAATATGTGGGATCGCACGAACCTCCCCACATTCCGGAATAAAGTTATATTTATTTATTTATTTATAGAGTACCACAAAGGTAAGGCAATAGGGTGAGTAAAGTGTTGGTTTTTTTAGGTGCCACTCTGACCCTGGGCCCAGTTCGCGGAATCGGCCAGGGCCCGATTGTTGGTGGAGACTTGGCTGATATCACTGAGGCTCCATGGCAGGTAGCCCTGCAGTACGATAGCACCCTGTATTGCGGTGGCTCCATCATCAGCCCCACCGTCATCCTGACTGCTGGCCACTGCACCGCAGAGTAAGGGTCAATAAATATATTATTAATACAATCAACAAGAATGTACTTTATTTACATTACTAATTTTTAAAAATGACACCATGTTTCGGGGTCAATGATCCTTTCATCAGGATACAATTCACATTAAACTGGAGATATAACCAGGCGTGACAGAGTGAGAAATGAGCATATCAGGGGTAGTTTTATAGTGTTACTGAAAAGGTGAAGGAATCGCGACTGAAATGGTATAGTCTTGTAATGAGGCATGAAGATCATGCAGTGCATACCGCACTCAAAATTCAAGAAATCAAAAGAGATAGAAGTCGACCCAACGCCACATGGTGGAGTGACGTGGATAAAGACCTGAAGAAGCCCAGTTGGACGAAGCGATGGCCCAGAATAGGGAATCGTGGTAAAAAAGAATAAGAGAGCCGGCCCCAAATGAAATGGGAAATGGGAGAAGAGAAGAAGAAGAAGAAGTATTAACAAGATAAAAAATAAATATGTGGGATTGCACTTTATTTACACCACTAATTTCAACAAATTAGTGGTAAAAACAAGGCAAATTCTTGTTAATTATATTAATAATGTCGCCAAAAATTATTTTGCATTTATTGAAGAAAATATTAAATTATCTTATAATATTAGGTCCTTACATATGAAATTGACGTTTTACCGTACTGGCAAATTTGATCTCAAATATCTTCTCTTTGGTTAGGAATTCCAAATCCAAATTTTTACAGCTATTTACTCATGTATTTGTGTTTTGAAAATTATAATTCATTTGTTTTTTCCTCAATTGTTTTTTTCTTTGCGAGACTCAGTTTACAAGATGAAAAA
>JADDOH010003939.1:0-10888 GCA_016648135.1 Agrypnia vestita | reverse complement strand
TTTGTAAAATATCACCGAATTCATACCTAAATTTTACTCTCCTAGGATGGTTTAACTTCGTTAATAGTATAAAAAGTTAATGCATATTTCTGTTTATTAAAATAAATAAAAATTTCACTTTTAAAGGCTAAATTTTAAGCTTAAATTCCTCGTAAACTCAAATGGTTAACACGATGTAATAATTACAACCTCATGGCAAGAGAATATTAAAAATACCTTTTTTTGGTTGATATATTTTCCGTTTATTTTTCTTATGAAGTAAAGCTTAAAATTTAATTGAAGCAATGTAGCATCTATTCCATAATATTTTCACCTTGAGTTGTGTTAACCCTCAAAGTTAAGGAAGGTTAATTGAGCGCTGATTGGTAGGCAGCACTTAGTAAACTTGCATATTGGTGCGGTTTTTGCTATTATCCGCTATACATATTAATGAGAACATATCAGTTGTGGCTTTGTCTTGATACAGACATGTCCTGGTATAATATTAACATTCGTGTGGGTACTTGAGGTGGTCCTTGTACGGATTGTATATATGAACCTATCGCCTTTCTCTTCAGCTTAATGTCCTTGTTCCACTGTCTGCGTAATTTACTCATGTCTCTCATAGAGCAGTCATTAAAGTTGATGTACACATCATTTCCTATTAGGTTAACCGCTCTTTCACCGCGTCTCGTCAATATATTCCTGATAGATTCTACGGCGTAATTCTAAGTATGCTTTTGAACGAGAATACCGATAAACTGTTTTATCAATTATGATATATTTCATTATAAAAAACGATATATAATATATATATATATATATATATTATATATAATATTACGAATAATATACTTAAATTTATCAATTTACTTTTCGCTCTATTTCCGTTTAGTAAGAAATAGCCCTCGGATTTATCAGCTAGCCAGAAGGTTTATGCAATGTGAAGAAGGGTTCATTCGATTAATAAAAAAAATATAATTTAAATAGCTAGAACTTTAGATAAGAAGTACATTGCATTGTGGAGACCAGATAAGACATAGAGGTATATTGTGAAAATAAAAATTAAGCTGTCTGTTGACAAAAATGTACAAGTTTTTTTTAAATATTAGACAAAATTTCTCTCTCAGATTTACAAAATGCAGACTAAAAATTTGGTTAAGCCAAATTGCTCAAAATATAAATTTACACATTAATTTAGTTCATCAAAGGAAATGAAATTAAAATTGTATAGTACTTAAGTTTTATAAAAAATAGAAACGGGGGGGTAGTATTAAATTATTAATGGCCCCGCGTGGTTTGTTCAATAGAAAAAAAGGAATATACATAATCAATTGAAAATTATATCATACCATAAAAAAATTCTTCAATCGCTAAATATATTGCTGGTTTAATAAAAACTAAATTTTCAATGTTTTTTTCAATACAAGGAATAGATCTGATTTTTTTGTTGTAAAATTTACTTTACTTGTGATGGTGCCCGATATTTTTCTAGATGTAATTATTAATCCAGCTTGAGTCTCAGTTTCACAAAGAGTTTAGCGTAAGAGGGTGCTTTGTTTTGTGCAGGCTTGTTATAATAACATTGTAGGTACCTACGTTCAATTAAGACAAGGATGAGGTATAATTTTATTTTAGATTTTTTCGAATGATGAACAAATGAACATTTTAACAGGAACATATGAACATTTAGATCACTGAAAATGAAAAATCTGCAATCCAGAGGATGTTTAAAAACATTTTTATAATATTTAAATACACATTTTTTCACTTCAATACCGATATTCCATTTTAATGTAAGGATTCATCAATGATCCCCAGATAATTTGTCTCGGTCAATCGAGCCTTGGGATTTCTCAAAGTTTCTTCAAGTATTTATCGTCATGAATACCAGCAACTATGAATGTTATAAATTAATTATTTTTAAATTTGGTGGGATGAAATATATAAAAATATTTATTTTAATTGTTTAGGAAAATATAAATTTGAAACATACACATTTTCTTATTCAAAAGCTACAATTTTTTTTTCTGTATCAAGAGAATCAATTACCGTGGCAATCTAGGGGTAAATTGACGTGGAGGAATTGACGGGAGACCAATAGTCGCTGGTTTCTTTAAAATGCTGCTTCACAATAGCTGTGTGAGTTACAAATCATGCTATTCGAAATTCACACCAAATTCAACAACAACGACATTGTAAAGTCAGAAGTCTTCCACCGAACAAAAACCTTCTAAAAGTGCAAATCCGAAGTGAGGGAAAATTAAAATAAACCTCCATCAAACCCTAAAAAATTTTTGATTTTACAATTTGAAAAACCTAGTTTATTATGTTGATGTTCTATGGAATAACTTCGGCCTTCCACTTTCAGGCTCGTCTTCAATATCTTGCCGTCTGCGTTAAAACTCTATTAGCAACTTAACTATTGCATATTAGTAAAGAGATTCCAAAAATTTTTTCGTCATCTTTTCAAATATTTATTTCGGATAATATCTTCATTTAAAAATACCTTATTGCAATATTTTGCTGAACATTTTTCACTTTTTCAAACTTACTAAATTCAAATAATTAGAAAAATGAATGAAGTAAAACATTTCAACATGTTGACTAAAAAAATACGTAACTGACTAAAACTCTTCATATTTTTGTTGCTATTGATAATTGCTTTCTTTACGTCCATGATTAGAAAATTATGTAATCATGGACTATTTAATGAGAAGACTAAAAAATTTGTTAGAATTGTGTAAACCAAACAATTAATCGATGGTTATCTAAATCTTTTTCACTTCCTGTTCTTGTCACTTTCTGCTGAACCATCTGTGTTTTACTAAATGAAATATATTATAAAATTATTCAATCATGTGTTGTTAATGCTATGACCCATCAGGTTATGGGGCCAGAATACCTACGTGATAAATAAAAGTTCGCAAGTAGTTTTTTTGTCAAATTAATTATTTAAGTATCGACAAGATTAAATACGAGATGCCGAAAAACGATGTTCCATCACCGCCATTGCCGGCGCCTATAGCTACGAGTAACAGTTAATTTTGAGAAGCTCAGTGGTAAATCGAATTATGGAATTCGGAAATTTTTGATGCGGATGTACTTGATTCACGAAGATCTGTAGGATTGCATAGAAGAATCCGCAACAGGTGTTTCCACGGTCAACGATGATCGAAAGTAACTACGCAAAAAAAATGCAAAAATATGTTTAATGGTGCAGCCGTCGTCGTTTTTCCATGTACGAACGCAAACACTGAGTTTGAAGCTTGGAATAACCTTAAAACAGCCTTTAAAGATACGGGGCTCTTTAGATGTCTTGGACTTTTACGTACATTGTTTCGATTGAAATTGGAACAATTTAGTGATATGGAAGCATACTTCTTGAAGATCACGGACCTAGATCAATAACTACGAGACAAACGCTCCATTAAACGAAGATTTTCAGCGTTAATATTAAGCGGTTTGCCGCCGGATTATGATCCGCGTATTATGGCATTGGAAAATTTACATGTCAGGAATGGACACCCGGGTGCCCGGGTAGTAACATAAGGGATAGACAAACATTATAATTGTGTTTCTCAGCTTGGTTTACAAATTGTTTAGTTTAAGGGCAGGTGTTAGGACTGTGTATACCAAAAAATTAATCTATGGTTATCTAAATCTTTTTCACTTCCTGTCCCTGTCACTTTCTGTCGAACCATCTATGTCTTACTAAATAGGATATACTATTATAAATTTATTTAATACTTGTGTTGTTATTGCTACAACCCATCACAATTTTATTAATTTTATTATTTTACGTGAAATAATCAATGCAATTTCGTTTTTTTCGTATAAAACATATGTAATTATATATAAGTGTAAGTTTCTCTCCTAGCATAAGATTTAGTCTCTTTTCGGAGTGGTAAGGTGAGAAAAAAATATGTATTATTTATAGCTTTAATATACTAGTAAAAAGTAAAATGAACTGCAAGTAATATTAGATAAATAAAAATCAAAATAATATTTTGTACATTTACTGTGACCTTAGAATAGCGAGGTTTCATCTAATATTTTAGTATTGCAAATGAGAAAAAAAAAGTTTTTTTTTGTAGCAAAACTCTTAAAGAATATGTCAAAATTATTTAAAAATAGTAATTGAAAAGATAACAAGAAAATAAAGTTATATTATGTAGAACCTGTTTTATTATTTTAAATAATGACTAGAACAATGACACAAACTTGTATGGAAATAAAGTCTGGAGGAAAAAAGATTTTTTTTATAGCAAAACACTTAAAGAATATGTCAAAACTATATAAAAATAGTAGTTGAAAAGATAACAAGAAAATAAAGTTATATTATGTAGAACCTGTTTTATTATTTTAAATAATAACTAGAACTATGACACAAACTTGTATGGAAACAAAGTCTGGAGCTAGTTGAAGAGGAAAGAAATTAGACTGTATGCAATGGAGATGAGATCGCTTAGATGAATATGTGGCAAAATTATTTATGAAAGAGCAAAAAATAAAGATATTGGGATTATTAATAGAATTAAAATTAAAAAGAATTAAAAAAAAGATGATTTTTGGAATGTTTGGCGAATCAGTTGGCGAAGAATGGTGTGAAAAATATATGATGTAAGTTGTGCCAGAAAAAGGGGATGTCTCTGGAAGACGCAATACGACCAGGTTAATCAGATACTGGAAGATGGTCCTGCTAAGAGCCTCACTAATTGTCAAGTGTGCATGCAGAGATGTATTAATGTGGATGAGACGAGAGTTGCGTGTTAAGGCAGAAGAATGTGGCATTCTATTCTCTCTGTCTCTTCCAGTAGAGAAGCAGCGTCATATTAAATAAATAAGTATTGTATTATTCGTAATTATATTTTTCATTTCATTACTGATAAATCTGCGTTTATTAGAAAAAAATAATTAATTGCTTGATGTACACAACATAACTCTCGGCTACTACTTACCTCGCTAGATATATAAAAATACCTGTTCTAAGAAAGGTAGTTTTCATTTTTCCACCTTAGATCGATGCCCAATATTTCTTTTGAAAGGAAATAGTTACACATTAAAGGTAAAAATAAAAAATATAAAGTATCATGCAAGAAAATTGTACAAGGGGTCATGTTAGTGAATTTTTCATCAGGAAGGCTAAAATTTTCACCTGAAAGGCATATTTTAAATCATAGTTAAAATATACATGTTCGTGAAAATTTCACCACAAAGGCCGTGAACCATACGCATGCAAAGGAAATATAAAAATGAATATTTTAACTATACGCTCACTTTCGTCTTAATGTAAAATTATAATTTGACAAGATATAGTCCAAGAGAAAGATATATTAAAACAAATAATAATAATTGTCAAGCACCTGAAACTCCCAATATATCGTTTTATTCACGAAGTGCATACAAGCCATCTAAGAGATTCAATAAAAGATTTTCTCTGAAAGTTTTCCACAACATTTTTTCCCACCAGACACTTTGAAGTGTCCGTTACACGCTAAATGTATCGGCCCGCTACGGAAACTTGTCTCAAAGCCCGAAGACATCTTGAAACTTGCAGCCTCCCAAGGGGGGACCCTGAAGTATTGCAGATTTTATCAGAAAAATATGATGAATCTTTGTTGGGTATTCATTTTTTTATGACACACACATATATATATTTTATATATATATATATATATTTATTTATTTATTTATTAATTAGTGAATATATGTAATGAAAATGTATGTGCATTTTTTTAATATTGTATTTTGCCGCACTGTAAGTTGTTATTAAAGAATTTTGTGATAAAACAATGTAGGTACTATTATATTTAAAAACTTGGTCATTAGAGAAATATTCAATCAATTATAAAGAGACTACATATAAGACGAAAATTTTTCGTTAGCTTACCAGACTGCCGTGGCAAAATTTGATAAGGCGCCATCCCCAGATATAGAATGTAGGTTCGTTGTTTCGAATCCCGGTAGCAGTTAAAATATTTTTTCGTTAATTTGATTTTACTGTATATCTTTTCTAATTGATTTATAAAACATTTGTTCTGAAATCGTAACTTCACGATAATAATGTGTTTTCTTGAATTTTTACATTTATTAATCGGAGCTCACCGTCAAGGTCCGTCCGGACCCAAACGGTTGTACGCTTTTTGGAGAAGCAGCTCATCGACAAGGCGCCCTGAAGATGAACAGTGAGATCTGTTCGAAACGTCGGCAGACGACTGGTCCTGACGACCAGAATTTGACGCGGGTTACCCCCAAAGTAGTTAGAACTAACATATATTGTACCCGTGAAAGCCTTAGATTTAACATATATATATAATTTTGTTTGTTTATTTTATTTATTTGTAGATGAGCAGCTTGTGGATGTTATACCCCAGGTTTTCGAAAAGATCATTTAAATAATATTAATAAAACAATTTGAGTACTAAAAAAATTTAATATATTAAAAAAATAAAGATAGAAAAAATATGTCGATTGCTATAACAGAAGAAAAAGAAAAGAAAAAAGTATAGTAAATATAATTATTGTGTTCTTCACACATTTTTTAAGGCTACATACATCTCTGCTATTTACAGTTCATTAAAATCAATTACTGTCGTCAATATTTCGTCCAATTAAAAAGCTTATCCAATTTTAACAATTAATTGTACTGTCTGCTATTATTCAATTTTACTACAAGTGAAATTATTAAAATAGGATTTAACTGTATGGACAAGGTTGAAAATAATTATTTTTGATTATTATTAACTTTGTAGAGATTAATCGTTAATATCATTGAGTTGGGGGAAAAACATAAATAATGTTACATTTATTTGAGTTAAAAAAAGTCGGTAAAAGCATTAAGATTTTCATTGTTAACTAGTTTCTGTTTCCTTATGATCATTTTTTTATCAAAATATCAATATTATAATCTGAACTGAAAGTTGAAAGTCTAAATTGCCTCTATTGCTCGGTAGTACATTAAGACCTCAATTGTATATGTGTGATAAAAGGACATTTTTTTTTTTCAAAAATTAGTCTATTTTACTATCTGTTACTTACTACCTTTACCTTAGGATATTATTTTGTTTTTTTGCGGTCCTTATAAAAACATGAAATTTTTGTTACTTTTATTGACTGATTATTTTTTAATAAGAGTGTATCTAAATATTTTCCATAACCGACGTTAGGATATAAAAAAACGTTTATGTTGAAGGTGTGTATAAAAACGATAATTATATGTTACGCGGATAGGTTAAATTTTTTATGAAATATGTCTAACTATGAAATATGTCCTTTAATACATAAAATATATCTAAACTATTTTAGCACGTCAAGTAAACACATATTATTCATATATTAAGTTACAATTGTTTTAATTAAAATCAAAAAAATAATTAAATAAGTATCAATTTAATCACCGTTTCGTACGGCATTATTTTCAGGAAGTACATTTCGAATGAGCAATATATCAAACTGTTTATAAAGTAAACGTACGATTACTTCATGTTTAATTAATATCCTACAGAATAATTACAAAGAATCTGTATTCAATTAACGTGATCTCCAGCGAAGCCTCGGAATGAGATGAGAGACGTCACTTTAAGCAATACAGTTTCCTAGATCCTTAGTTGATGACGAGTTTAAGTGAATGGGGAAGGACGAAGTGGCTGCGGTTTGGGCGAGGAAGGGAAGTGGGAGGCTGCTTGAAAATTGCACAAAGTGGACAGATGAAATGTATGCTCGGACAGGAATGGTTTTCAAGTAAGTAAGTGTTTTTTTATTCCGTTTTATATTCTGGTGGAATATAAATACTTTTTTCTGTAATTTAAAAATATTTTTTTAATATTATCATAACGTATTTTTAAATTAAGAGAAAGCTCATGCTCCTGTAATATGACATTTATATATCCTATATATAACAAATAAAAATTTAGCATGTAGACAATTATGCTTTTTAAGCGAAGTATTAAAATGACTCTGTTGTTAAATTGAAAGGAATAGAAATTTAAGTTGGGTCTTTAATCTCTGATACATCTTCACGTAACTGTATATCAAAAAATATTAGGTACTCTCTGTATGATCCATATTTTAATATAAATATAATAAAAATACTACAAAAATACTTTCATTCAATACTAGAATATAAGTTACCTACCAACTCGTGGAAAATTAAAAATATGAAAATATTTATTACAAAAACGCTATTGTAATGGTTAATTAATAATCTGTTTATTAATTTACCATTACAATCAGTTATAATGGATTAAAGGCACAAAAATACCACCAATATTTACCTCGATGCGTAACGCTACACCAAAACTTAAATACACAGTTAATTAACCCAGGGATCTTTTTTCACCCTTCGTAGTCCTTAATTCTTCCCCTCTTATGCCTTCCCTTACAGCAGCCAAGACCGCGGGATGCGACTTATGACGCATCACTTCAGATTGGTTTATGTTCTGCAATGAGAAAATAAATGGCTCATTCTCTTCACTCCCTACGAACCCTGAAGTCGGGTGCATAACGCGAGAGCTTTTGGAAAATATACATTATATCTTAACACAGATTATATATTATATAACATCTGAAGATTATCATTCAACACACCATTTTTTTCTTTTTATTATTTTTCCCCTTTATTTTTATTCTTTAATGGATTTACTCTCACGCTGTGAAAAAAAGTCGTACCTGAAATAAGAGATTGAAGAACGCGTAGTACTTGCGAATTTTTGTTTCCACCTCACTAATTAAGTTAAATCAACAAGTGATTTCCAGAAATAAAAAATCATAGAATACAAAATACAAATTTGATCCGAATTTTACATACGAGTAAATGTTTAAAAAATGGATACAGATTAGAAAGAACAATCGAGAACGGAAAGTTTTTTAGTGCCTCTTTAAAAAAATCATTTTGAAATAGATGCTTTCCCCGGTTTAAAATTCTGGACTTAAGCGAAGATCTCTTCAAGCAGCCAATTGTGGATTTGTGATCGCGCGTAAAATTTGTTTGATGTATTTAAGCGATTTATAAAAAACTATCACAAAAGAAATAAAAAAAATCATATTGTCTATTTATTTATCTACGCCAAACATTGATTACCTTTGCACACTTACATATAAAGTAACATAACTGCAGTAGATTCTTGACCACTCATCGCGCGGCTGGCTGTTTGTTACGAGGCAATCCTATGTTTGAAATGCGGGGTTAGTGAGTGCATACGTTTAATGAACCGGGCGTTTAAAAATCTCTAAATATATTAGACTTCGGTGGTCGAGGTCATGTGGAGAGGTTGACTGAAAACAAATACCAAAGTTACTTACCGTTCGTACTCTAGGCCAATAAGATGCAGAGGTTTGGAAAGGTCTATGCTAAGAGGAATTAACAATATGCTTAAAGACATTTGTCTTTTAAACCCAAAATGAAAAAAAAAGACGCAAAATCGAAAATCTTTTGATGAGGGCAACTAATATTATATATATTCAAGAACATTTGAATATATATTTTCATATTTGTGAAATTGTAATTTTTCAGAACAAAGTTCTGTGAAATATTTAATAACCAAATTAATTAATCAATTAGAAAGACGTACAGAAAAATCTAATTCACGAAAAAATATTAGGTTACTACTGGGATTCGAACCCAGGTCACCTCCTTTCCGGGGCCGGTGCTCTAACCACTAAGCTATAGCAACCCTCTATGTTTCCGTGAATATATCGACCTTATATGTAGTTCTTATTTTTATTAATTGATTAATTTTTATTTTTGTCCCATTATAAAATATTATATACAAGCCCAATAATATTTTATTACATATATTAGATCATTTATAAAATTAATGTAAAAAATTAAAACATTCAAAACGAAATTCCGCCAATGTTTAAAGTATGTAAATATATATATATATATATATATATATGTTAGTTCTAACTACTATGGGGTAACACGCGTCAAATTCGGTCGTACAGCCATCCGTCTAGCCGACAGTTGCGAACATATCTCACTGGTCACTTCAGATGCACCGTGTCGATGATAGCTGCTTCTCCAAACATCAGTACAACCGTTTTTGGGTCCGGAGCTCACCGTCGACGACGACTGGTCCTTACTACCAGAATTTACGCGGTTCCCCCAATGTAGTTAGAACTACATATATTATATACAATATTATATATAATATAGATTTTATTATATATTCATATATATCTAAAGTATATATATTATTTAATTATTACATACTTTAAACTTGGCAAGGAATTTCGTATTTGAATGTATTTATTTTTTTAGCAATTATGTTCTTTCCATTTTATAAATGATCTAATATTGTACGATCCGTACTATGAAATTGGCGTTTAGTAGGGAAGAACATAAAGCGATATTTTTTTAATTATAAATATTTTATTTAATCAAAGTATGTACCATAGCTATCTATGCACTTTTGCAATCTCATAGGTAGTTCATCGATCCCTTTACTAAAAAAACCATTCGGACGGGAATCAATAAAATCTTTGAAGGCGGTTTGGACTGCCCCATCGGAGTTGAATTTTTTCCTTTACAAGAAGTTCTCCAAATTTCGAAAAAAATGGTAATCTGTTGGGGCAAGGTCCGGAGAGTACGGTGGATGTCTTAGACATTCCAATTGAAGCTCCTCTAATTTGGTAGCCGTCTGTTGTGCAGTGTGTGGTCTAGCGTTATCATGAAGCAGCAGTGGCCTAGAGCGATTAACCAGCCTCGGTTGTTTAGCAGCTATCTTTTCCATCATGGTTTTCAGTTGCTGACAATAGACATCTGCCGTAATCATATGGCCAGATTTAAGATTTAAAATCCCTTCATTATTGTGCCGGTTGAGTAATGCAACGCAGCAGTCAACGCGCGTTTGTTGATTTGCTTCACTCAATTCGTGAGGTACCCACCTTTCAAGCTTTTTCACCT